>JAPDSC010064429.1:42832-53675 GCA_026290005.1 Latrodectus geometricus
AAAAAAAAAACTGTTTTTTAACAAAAAAGTTTTTTTTGTTAAAAAAGTTTTTTAAAAAAACAGTTAAAAACAGTTTTTAACAAAAAAGTTTTTTTTGTTAAAAAGTGTTTTTTTAAAAAAATTTCTATTAAAAACTTTTTTTAACAAAAAAGTTTTTTTTGTTAAACTGTTTTTTTTAAACAAAAGAATATTTTTTAAAAAATTTTTTTAAAAAAATTTTTTTTTAAAAAATTGTTTTATAACAAAAAGTTATTTTTGTTAAAAACTGTTTCTTAACAAAAAATGCTTCTTGTTTTTATTTATTTATTTTTTTTTTTGTCAAGTACCTTTATGAATTTTTTGGTGAACTCAGAATAAATCATTATATTCATAAAAAATGTTTTCAGAAATATCAAAGTTATCCAGAAATGGTTTTACATTTGCAAAAACACTAAGAAATTTGTTTTTAATTATGTCCTCCTATATGAAATGATAATCATTTCTAATCAATTTCGACGAAAATATTCAGAATAATATAGAAAAGCAGAAGCAATATAGATCAAAATCCAGCATTCTCAAATAAGAAATTATTATGAAAAAAGATTGAAAAGAACCTTGGTTTAGAATTTTGTCTTTCCTTCTGAATTTGAAAGAAAGTAATTATTTCTTTCGGCGAAGTTCATGATTGAGTCAATAATAAATATAGAAAGATTTTTTATTACTTTACATTGAATGAGTTCTCATTATTCAGGTTTTATTTCAAAACCAAACTCAAGTATCTAGTGATGTTTTAATGCATTTGTTGCTGAAATTTATTTAAATTTTTAAACCTATACGAGTTTTGTTTTCTATAATATTAGTTTGGGGAAAAAGTAATCCATTATTTTTTCTGTAGACGTCTGTAGTGACCGCTATCGCGTGAGGTATCTATCAAACAATTTCAAATTTATGCTCATTGGAAAGGTAACATTTGACACTAAAATACTCTCTTGCGGTTTTTCGTTTGATTAATTCAGTTATGAGTACAAGGTTTTAAAAATAGAAGACGACAAACAGAAAATTCGATACATTTTAGTTTTTCTTTTATAATGGTGAAAATGCTAACCAGGTGGCTAAAATTGTGAAAGGTGTTTATCGTCCTATATATGACTGTAACAACCAGTTACGTACAATTTTTGTTTCATCGATTCCGTTCGGGTATTTTTGATGTTAGAGATGTACCTCGCATGTGGATACAGCATCGTCGAAAATGTCTATAAAATATCAAAAATGATCGAAGTTAACCGCATGTCAGCAGTCGTAGCTTCGCACAAGACCTAAAAATCTACATGAAAACTGTTTTAAACCTGTTTACAAAGCGAATCTGAAAGAAGTTACAAAAAGTTCATGTAAAAATAATGGATTTCTTTTTCCCCTAACTAATATAATCTTTGCCTCACAAAATAGCAAATTATCAAATATTGTTTTACAACACTTTAAAGTTTTATTAAAAAACTTGATTATTATCAGTAAAGTTAACAAAATAGTTTGCTAAAATTAACAAAATCTGATAACCAATATGAACATATAAAACAGCAATAAGAATACCATAATCGCCGTGTAATTCCATATGATTAAAATATATCGGTATCAACTTCAACTATATGTTAACAAATATTCAATCCATCCAAAATGTTTATGTGGGTTATTTTTTATAATATATTCAATTCAAAATTATTTAAAATTGAATTTTTGAAAGTGATTTTGTTTTTCAAGGCATACTAATAAGACTTTCGTCTAGTAATATAAATAAAAGAAATTCAAGGAAAATGCACTGCTAAATAATAATTCATTTTTGGACTAATAAGATAGTTTTTAACAATTAAATTTATTAGGAGCTTTAAAAAATATTTAGATTTTTTTGGCAATTTTAAATTTTGCTCAGTTATTTAAAAAAACTTTTTGATAATTAAAAATTTTTACTACACACTTTACAAATGAAAATATAATTATGTAATTATTTACAGAGATTAATGTTTATCTTAAAAACCAATTTTTGTAGTAATTTCCTACAAAACAGACTGGTTAAGTAGGCTGAAATAATATTGAAATCTTACATTTGAGTATTGTTTTTAATTTGATAATGACCATCCAAGGAAAACAGCTGCTTTGGATGCGATAATAAGGTTATAGCATTCTTCAGAACATCCAAAATCAGTTATCTTATCGCACAAAAAGCATTAATGAAGCAACATTGCTCAGCAAATGTGTACAGCAACGAGGTGGCACGTGCCAAGGTTTTCTGTGTTATGACGCTTTCAAGGTTGTCTATTTGCTTGCCGTTCTGAATGCTACACAGTAACTCTTTCCCTGGACATCAGTGATACAACGGAAAGAAAACATTACTGTGGTCCTCAAATTTTCATCTGAGGAGGTGTTTTGCTAAAAGGGGCAAGTTGAGTTCCACGTTTTCTATAAAGGTTCTGTATCTTTCCCATCTGCTTCTGTTCTTAGGGGCATTGTGTGAATCAGGCTTCGTTTCTTTGAAGGGGAGTGCATGACCACACTGGACTCCAGCTGTTCAGCAGCTTTTGGAAAGGGAAGTTTCATTCACATGAATTATCCAGTGTAGTGTCCTTATTTAAACATCATAAAACATGTGGGAAGTTTACGCCTTGAAGCATGATTACATTCTCCGGAGCGCAACTGACCTCAAGAACTGGAAGAAAATTTGATAGTGAGTACGGAGCGACTGTGTGAAGCAACCATCGTGGTAATGAGAGGACATATTCCATAATAACGAAGAGTTGCTTTTATTCTTGGAAAGACAAAAAGGTGTAAGAATATTAAGAATTCAATAGAGCCTTTTTTCTTTGTTTCCGTATTGTATGCATTGTTTTCATTTTTTTGCAACTATGCTTTCGTCATCGTTTCATTACAAAATGTTGTTACTAATTTTTGAACGTAATGTCTCTTAGTGGGGCCACTGTCTCCTGGTTGGTTAAGGCGTCTTTCTCGTTACCGGAAGGTAATGAGTTCGAATACCGGCTTTACCGAGGATCCGTCGTGTTCATAATAGCGCACAGGGCACATAAAATATGTCGTGGTCGTAATGTCCTCCACATTCCCATTACAAATTAATACCTTTAGGGGTGTTAGGACTTGGGAGTGCCAAAACTTGAGTCTTCTCTGGTTTCCTATCCCTAAGCTAGAAGGCCCAGATGGTGCTGCCATCTATAAGTCAAAGTTATATTTCCACCCTAGTATGGCGGTGCTCTGTTCAAAAAAATTGACGCTCTTTCTGACTTCATTCGCCCAGTTTCTAATGTGTGGGCTTCGTTATAAGTAACAACAAGAACATGATTTATTTAACTATAATATATATATATATATATATTATAGTTAAATAAAATTCTTATGTATCTATAGATATATATATATATATATATATATATATAGACAAGTATTTAAATTGAGTATTGCTAGCTAATTATCAGAATAAAATAAATATTATTTTGGGCTGGTTAAAAATGTCCAAGGAAAAAGTAACTTCACCCATGTTAGAATTTTCAAAAATGTGAAATAGCTCAAAAGATTATAAATTAGAATAAATAATGCAAAAATATAAGAATTCAAATGTTTGTAATGTGTCATTTATATTCTAAATATTATATGCTTGGCTCAAATATAAACGTGCATAGCTTATATATGTAATCTACAACATGAGTTTTTAAGTATGATCTTAGATGATTATTCACATTAAATAATGTAGAATATTCGAGCATCATTTTGTAAATTCGAGTACACATTTGGTAAATGAATTTTAAATACAAAATTATAAAATAACAAAAAAAAAATTAAATTGAAAGAAAAAAATAATAATTTTGATAAACACATATTTCCTCAAAAAATATCTTTGAATATACGTTATTATTCTTATGTATCTATCGATATGAGCTATTTTATCATGCCCATTCAGTAATTTCATACTTCATAAAGCTTTCTTACTTTATAAATGAAAACACTTACGCAATAAATATTTGATCATTTCTACATTTTTTTTTTTAATTTTTAAAAAATTTTTACGTACTCCAAATGAAAAGAATTCTCATTAAGTTTTAATTCCTGGACTTTTTTTTTTTACTTCGTTTGCAGCAGAATTTTTTTTATTAAAAACCATAAATTTTTTTCTAGCTTCTATGTTATCTCTTTAAGGCGTTTTTGCGTTAAAGATAATACTTTCGCAATCTTATACAGAAAAAAAAACTCTGACAAAAATCAATTCAAGCAACTCCAGTTTATATTTTTCTAACTTTTTGTTTCATTTTTTCAAATTGAGAGTATTTTTCTTGCAACAAAAAATATGCGTTTATATTTTTAAAAATTGCTTTTTTTTTTAACAGCAATGTTATTTTTTTTACCAGCAGTTTTTAAATTACTTTTTTTGCATAATGATTGAAACTAAATATTTTATGTCAAAGCAAATACTCTTTTTAAGAAGTCCACGTAGAAGTAGCTGTACTTATGAAATTATGCCAAAAACATTTATTAAAGCATTATTTAGAGCAATATCATAAAAATATATTGCTTGTTCTTTTTAATTATTTGAAATTGCTAATTAACTTAAATCCTATACAGTATTAATATAGTCTTAAAAACAGTTTCGGAATGAGAGACACAATATGTGTGGTTTACCTTCTTAAAAATAACCCGTGGTGGCATGGTTGGTTAAGATGTCTTTCTTGTTACCTGAAGGTAATGAGTTCGAATCCCGGCTTATCCCAAGATCCGTTGTGTTCCCTAATACTGATTAGGGCACGTAAAATATGTTTTTATTCTCTATGTTCTCCATGTTACTATTCTAAATTGATACCTATGAGGTGTTAAGATGGTCTTTTCTGGCTTCCTATATCTGAATTGGAAAATTGTGCTGCCATCTATGAGCAGAAGTCATACACCTTTCTCTTGAAGGGGTGCTGTGTTCTATATGAAGGACACTTTTTCTGATTTCATTTAGCCCGTCCCGGGCTTAGTTTCGCTAAGTACCATTAGTAACAACAACACCTTCAAAAGTATAAATTGACATGTAATTGATGAAAATGATAATCATTTTGTGTGAAAGGTAACTTCAAATTCATAAAAAATAATTCATTAGTGATACTATAAATTATTTTCCATACTAAAAATTATTTATGATTATTAGTGATACTATATGTAAGCCTTTATTCTTGTCATTATTTATATTATTTTACGTCTTTAAACTTTCCTCCAAGGATAACAATTATAATACAGTTCCCAAATACGATACGATTAATCATTTACATTTGAATTATAATTTTTTTTCATATATGTTTTTGGGAAATCATGTCAGAAGTTGGTATTAGCCCTATGTTAATATATGACAACATAATTTTAATTATCATACATGCCATAAGTTTCAGCAAAAATTTTAAATTAGAATTTTAATCGCATTGCAGAAGCCTATAAAGTTTCAAGTCAAGCGAGTTGAAGTGAATAGTAGATGTAATCAACCATTTATCTCAACTCGGTATTTAGATTTCATGTATGCAACATACTTTTTCTAGGCGCAGATATTAGTTTTTCAAACAGATTTAGCTTTAGGTAGGAGTTTTTGAAAATAAAAGTTGGCAAATGGAAAAAATCTGTTAATTTTTATGGTTGGAAAAACATTTTTTCTAGTCTACGATTTTCAAGGACGCATTTAATTTCTTAAAGATTGTAGTCTTTACTCATTAGGAAAATTGAATAAAATATTGAACTTATGCTCAGGTACAAAAGCAGAGTTAAATAGCGACAAAAAAATTTATATATATATATATATATATATATGTACTAATAATTTTTCCATTGCAAAAATTTCACAATATGGGACAATATTACGACATTATAATTAATTAAGAAAGAAAAATCATACTTTAACAATATTAAAAAATGACAGTTTTTATATAATAAATAAAAAAAGCTATTTTCTCGATCGTATGTAATAGTGCATATCAATTTTTTTATTTAAAATAATTATCGCTAAATAGTAAATTATATATCACTTAAAAGTGGAAAGTGATTTAAGAAGTAAATCATTCTTATTGTAACTATAATTTGAAATTAAAAATAAAAAAAAAATAAGTTATTGCGCACTAAATTTAAGATATTCACCTACATTCAAGCCAACTTTTCCTTAAAAATAAATTTTAATTTTCTTTTATTAATAGATAAATTATGATGTAAAAACATAAAATTATCCACAATTTCAAATAATATATATTTTTTGAAATTGTTTATTTTCAAATTTCAGTGAAATTTTAACAAAACGGCAAACACTCTGATGAAAATCATAATGCATTAATCCTAATTTAAATTGGACATCGTGTTTATTGATAATGTTATTTGAAATGAAGCAAAATTTAAGAAAAATACTCAGCGACACAGAAAATATGATTAAAAATGTATATCAGTATACATATTTTAGGAGATTTTAAGGAAAATTCCATTTAAAAATAGCTGTAAATGGAAACGTTATTCAATATATATTCAAACTTTCGTTTCATTTCACAGATAATAGCACTTAAAAATGTTTCATACAAGTTTCTGTATTATTATTGGAGCTATCTTGTTAACAGTTCGGAGATTTTGGGAAAAGCAAAGTTATGAAAAAATAGCTTTTAAAGTGATAGTTTCACTTGTGTTGTGTGTGATATTAATGATGTTGCCGTTCTCTCTGAACGTATAAACCATTTTATAGCCTTATACTTATGGCTATAAATCAACACATTATAGAAAAATATAAATTTAAAAAATAGTAAAATATATATACATATTTTCTTTACTATTTCTGGTTCCATTTTTCGAAAAAAAGCGATGTACTTTAAAAATCTTGTAACTTAGTTTCCATTTGGTATACAAGTAAAACGGAAAGTTGTTTTGTGGAAAGTTATTATAGTTATTATCGTATATTAGTTTTTAAACTTAGCCGAGTCCCTTAAATTTAAATTCCTGTTTAGATAAAAATATAAAAATTTTAGTCAACATTTCTAAAACGTTTAACATCATGCTAAAGAAACAATTTCTATCATATTTTTGGGTTGAAATCTATTTGGACTAACAAAATAATGAAGTTTTTTATAAAACATTGACCACATGACAATATGGGAAAATAATAAACAGAATCCTAAGTTCTGTATTTTAATTGTAAATAAAATATTTGCAAATTTTACAATTTTATTATAATAATTTTCTATAAATTAGTCATTTAAATTTTCAATATGCCTTTGAAATCTTTATCAGATAATCATTTTGCTTAAAGCTAAGAGCGCCCACATCCACTCTGTTATCCTCCATATAGCAAATTTGTAAATATAAATTATTTCAAGAAGACTATATCGTTTTGATTACGTTAAAGAACCTAATGTTGTTGGAGACTACGAAAATAATTTAGTCCTGTCCTAATAATTATCCCTATAGAAGTTCACTATAAATGTCACTATAGAAGTTCACAATAATGATTGTGGATGCAATCCAAAATACTACTGCATGGGGTATTTCAGATGCAATATCAATAGCTGTAATTCTTTTGCTTTATATGTTATTCATAGCAATGCAACTCAAACAAAAGAGATAGGAAGGAAATAGCTAATTTTTTTTATCATTAGCCTAGCTTTAATAGGAGACCCGAATCAGATGTCGCTCAGACCTCTTAAAGGTTGTTTGAAGTTAAAAAGATTTGCTTCAAGAGTATTTTGTGGTGCATTTTAAACTCTGGAAATATATTTTGCGTCGCTTTAGTTGGGGATTGATTTATAAATGCAATTAACAAGACTTGTAATAATAAAGAAGAAATATTCTATAGGTTATTTAAACATTGCATAATATTTGCAAAGTTTCTAATTCAATTGAAAATTAAAATAACAATTATCATTAAGAACTGCTAAAACCTGCTTTAACATTTACCACATACTGCAAAATAGTTTTAGAACGATTCGACTAAATCTAATGAGTGAAACAATTAAAATGGTGAGGAAAAATTCAATTCTTCTTAAATAAGAAATACTCAGTGCTATTAATTCTCATTATAACTTTGAAAATTGTCGAAACATTAGACTTTGAGGGAAATAGAAATCAACTAGAATTAAAAACTCTTTCTAATTTAAACTTTCGCTTAGATGAGTTCACTTTGATCTATGGCAGATGTATTAAGGAAACGACGCAAACAGACGATTTTTTTAAAGGGTGCTCGACGAATGTCAACGGCACTTCTTGGTTGCAACGATTATCTCTATTTGCTGAGGATGAAAAAAAAGACGGGAGAAACCGGGAGAATTCTGGAAAAGGGGAGAAAGAGTCATAAACCAACCGCCATAGGCCGAGTGAAATTATCCTACCGTAAAAGCTCTTACCGCCCGGTAATTGGCGTTTTATGCGGACTGTGAGAGCCATAGTGAATGGTCAGCAAAATTCTTGATGATTTATTTATCAGAGTTCTTTTTTTTTTCGTCTGCTGAGCACATGAGAAAAAGAATTCTGATTGGTAGACAAACAAAATTTTTTAGTATAAAACTATTATGTTTTGATAAATCATTTTATGTGCGATGATAGGACTATAGTTTATGAGCTTTTAACTAAAAAAAAAATCTTATAGCATGATATAAAAATGGTTGTACATTACATTCTTCACAAAATTTTATCTGATCTTATACAACATAAAAAGCAATGTTAAAATGTATTCTAAGTAAGGAGTTTCGAATTCTCTATTGCATTTATAAATTATACAAAAATTAATGTATCAGGTTCATGTATTAAAGCAAATGTTCATGCATTCCTAAAATTTTAATCTGTAGAAAGTCATAGGTGAGGTTGAGGAATTTGCAACCTTAACCACTCATAATTTTCTCACCTAAATGTATAAGAAAATTCTATGAATAAGAAACTTTTTCAGGTCTCCAAAAACGTGAAAGTCACAAGGAAGAAATTAGATCTTTATGTACGAATACGGAAATACAGTGTTGCCAAATTTTATTAGGATTGTGCTTTGTATAATGAGTTTGGTTTTTATTAGTATAATCTTATAGATAAATCAAAACCATTATCTCTAGTTCAAAATAACAACAAATATTTTAAACATCAGAAAAGTAAACTCTCACGCATTATCTTAAATCACTTTTAAAATAATGAAAAAAAGGATCATATCTGCTTTACTAATTAATGAAAGTCAAAACGAAGAGAAAAGATTTGAAAAGATATTAAGAAAAAGATTATTTTCCAGAACATGGATATTTACACCTTCTGGTATACACCATCAACATATAGTTCTAATCTGGGCGAACTGGAGTTTGCATTTAACAAAAACTTTCACTTTAACCTAATATAATATTTGACCATTTGAACACCCACAAAGGCTACAACACTACACATCAGGGATTTGACCAATGTTTAAAGATAGCTCAGAAATGATTCATGTCATAGATCCTGCTGTCACTCCAGAAATTAGTAAGATTGTGAAATATTGTAGATCTTTCTCGAACATCATAATGCAAAAGACATCTCAACTATGTTTATATCTTGAGGACCACTTAAAGTATCTAAAACCTGAAGAGTGATCACGGAGCAAATCAAAAGCATTTTTGGACATTTGGAATACTATGTCATGCTGACATTTTTCAAGTCCATTGGAGTACGCAACATATAAAATTGGGGATCAAACAGAATTCTTACGTATAGCACATGCTCACGTGGAACTACTTATATCTCGAAATTGCACATTTATAAGCGTATCAGGAGTCCTATATAACGCCAGCTGCACCAAATTATCTCTGAGATTTCACTAGCTTGAACAGCTTTATATAAGGGTCTACAGATTAATATTTACACTGTATGGTCTGTGCTCAGAGTCCATCACATGTTCTCTGAAATCACGTATCAGCAATAACCTCCGAAACAGTTTGTACATTTATACTTGTTGATGTTTCAGACTTGAATCTTTAATATTTTGACCATAATGAAATACCCGTATTCTTCGTAATCTAATTCTTTAAAGGTCTTTGAACCAAGTTACTGTCGTATATTTTATGCTCCAGTAATAATTGATATTCACGATACACTGATGAAATTTTCCTAAGATAAAAATCATCATAATCAGGGTGATGTTATTTCCTTTCTCTTGTGCACAATCTATAATAACTTCTCGATGAAAACCAATTAAATCTTGATAACTTGCCATTGTATCTACAATATCATGTCAAACTATTTTTCAAAACACAGCTTGTCATATATTGGCATTGTCTACTAATGGACATAATTGGCTGGTTGCATACATCCATTATTAGTATATGCACGCATGTTTTAATTTTTCTTGCTTTTGTGTTTTTTTTTAAATCTAGTGATTAAAGCAGACAGATAGTGTAGAATTAAAGAGCAGGAAAATATTACAATTACTTAGGTACATTCAATAAACTAAATAATACTATAAAATGGAAATCATTTATAAATTATAAAATATATAATTTAGTTTCTGTAAGATATTTGAATGTTTTATAATATCAACAGATCAAAATAATAAAACATGAATTAAGTATGAAAATACACTATGATTCCTACTAAAATAACTATTAAAAATATACAAATAAAGAACCATCTATGACAACGTTTATATATTTTTGCAACCTAAGGGGTTGAGAATACCTCGTGTTTTCACAGTATTTTTAATAAATACAGCAATATCTAATTCCGATAACACATAATGAAATTATAAAATGCACACTATCTGAGGAAGATCAATATCAATCAATGTCAATTTGAGGTTTGGATTATGATCTAACACAATCCTATGTGACGTTAAATGAATTAACGTCACAACAAAGTAAGCAAAAACAAA
>JAPDSC010064431.1:8776-24946 GCA_026290005.1 Latrodectus geometricus
AAATTTTTTTTTTTTTTTTTTTTTTTTTTTTTTTTTTTTTTTTATCAAAGTATTAATTTAACATGGCAAATATTTTCTCTGAAATGGCTTATATAAACTATAAATAATGACATTTATAAATAAGAGAAATTCTTTTTTTATTGACGGAATATTGTAAAATATTCGTTTTAAACTTACGAATAAATTAAGATAAATAAATAAATATATAAATATATACGATTTCACTAGCACTGTTACAAATGTTCTGCAGTGAATAATATTTCTTTTGCATATTTAAACCAAAATAATTTCTTCGACTTATATGATCTGAAGAAAAGATATATTTCACTGGATTATGTGAGACAAATTTATTTTTCTTAAAAACTTTATTACGTTCATATGTTATCTATTACAGTAACTCGAAAGAATCTTATTGCGTAAGACTTTTGAAAAGAAGTGATATTAAAGATATGAAATTATTTACAGAAATTAAAGAAAAGTATACTACTAAAAAATTATATAACTTTTGAATTTTTATTAATTTATCAATATAGAAAAAAATATTTCGTTTCAATATTTCATGGCTTTTAAAAATATTTTTTTAATAAAATTATAAAGTTATTTTATATTTCATTTATTATTTAATAACAGTTTTCTTGTAAAGGCAGCAAAATTTCTTGTTGTATCTGGCTCGTTTTAAAAAGTACTGGATATGGAGGAATTGTAATTACAAAAGAAATTCAATGCATTTTTTAATTACAAAAAGTGCGTTGAATATGATATACATTTTTTAAAAGAAAAAAAAATTGTAAATGTTTTTAAAGAATATTTTAAAATTTAATAGTAAAAAACAATTAAAACTTAATCAAAGAAAATGAACAATTAAAGAAATAATTACACGAATTGAAATGATAAAATATTGAATTATTTTTTGAAGATTAGACATTATTTTTTGTGTCAAAAAAGAGAATAATGTGATTGAAAAAATGAATTTTCTTATTCAGAATTTGTATTAATTTGGAAAAATGTTCGAAAAATTAAATTATTTAATCAAGCTTTAAAAATTTTTTTTGAAAATGTAGGTCTTTTTTTAAATGAAGATTTCTGAATTTAAAAACTATTTCGAGAAAAATTTGAAAATCTAAAATTTTGGATTTCAACCAAAACGAAGAATGTTTTCTACAGTATTCCGGAAGATGGCGCCACTAGAGTAAACATTTTAGAAAGAACATCGTAATTTGATCACTGAAATCACTGAACAAGCTGAATAAAAAATAAAGTGCTAGCATGATATATATATATATATATATATATATATATAATGCAAGTTATAAATGAAATTTAAATACTTCAGACTGGTTAATAATGTAACAAAAAATTTTTAAATATTTAATTTATTAAAAAATTCATAATTTTTCCCATAGGAAAAAAAAAATACTATGTACTTTTACTAATAATAAAGGAATTGTTTGATGACATCCAATATTTTTTGTGACTATTATAAAATTGTATAAAAAATAAAATCAACTCAAAAACATATAATTTAGTTTAAAATCTACATAACAAATATTCCGCTATTGGTGCAATAAAATAAATACGATCATGCATATATGTTTACATAATGTAATACACAATCTCTCTCATTTTTGGAAAATAATTTAATTTTATGACAAATTTTTGCAATTAAAATTTTTTATACAAAAAACTTTATTGAGTTATGATTAAAAGGAAATTTAATATAATTTGGAATACAATTTTATATTTGACGAAAAATATTTTTCCTTTCTAAGGTCTTTTGATTTAAATATGGAAGGTAAATTCTATTCAGAAAATGCAACAATGTTGACACTTTTTGATATCCAAAGAAAAAATCTTACTTTATTCGCACATTATATTTGGCAATGTTGTGTAAGCAAAGTAAGAATTAGTCCTCCCATTTTTATATATTATTATTTAAGATAAACAAACCATTTCAGAAAAAGTAATTCTTAAGATTTAAGTTAAAGATAATAAGATCTCAGCAAGAAATGTTTTGCTTTGGGTTGTGAATGCAGTTCAAGCTCTTCAGCATATTATTAACAGAATTACAGTTCATTGGTAGTGGGTAATATTTACACATGGCAAATGTAAAGAAAACCTTAAATGACATATTTGGGTAAGCAAGTCAGTAGAAACTACCATGATGGTTTTCTGTTTACTAAAAACATCTTTGTCAGCGAATTTTTGGCTTGACGAACCAAAAAGTTAGGAAACAAATGACCAACTATCTATTGCAAATGCAATGCACAAATTGTGTTCATTAAAATTTTTATTTTCAGAAATATAAATCAAAGCTCATGGACTCCAACGATATGACTACGTTGTTCAAAATAGAAGGTGTTCCAACATAGAATTTAACTTCTGTCGAACACAAGATGGATATTCTACGCATACACCTGACGAGATAGACTTAGTTTACTATTTTCTACGGCCTTCAGATTCTTTGTTCACTACCAAAGAAAGATTTTCTGGTAGATGATGTAATCGTAAATGGCGCTGTTGTCGTAAAAAGTCATTTAGATACCCAACATTTAATGCGTCAAACGAATAAAAATTTCATTATTTTGAAACGATTAATACATAACCACTTAACAATATCAAGAAAGCAAATAAATGCTTTAATTTATAAAAGATAAGTGCTTAAGAAACTTATACCGCGATGAACTGAGTAAATCTGGCATGGATTCACTTCAGAAACAAGTATATGCATAACGGGTGATTCTTATGAGAAACTGAGGTTCAATGATCGTGAACTATATTATTTATAAAGTTATATGATAAATAAAAATGTAAAAACTAAGTTATAATGATTCATTTGGAATTTATAATACATCTCTCAATGGGAATTAATTTTTATGAATAAAATTTTAGTTATCATCAATAACACACACTTACCATACTAGATAATTATATTTAGATAATTATAAGGCCTATATCTAAAATAACAAATCCGAGTAATTGTAACGCTTACTTTTTATCACGTTCTTAAAGTAACAAGTTCCTAGCCTTACCTGCTTCATCTGTACGTAGTAAAATAGCTTCTGACAAGGGTCCTTCCCCAGCATCGGTACCCGCCAGTATCCATACTCGATACTCTGTCCAAGTGTTGAGATTGTCCAGTATCAGGTGGTTAACCGCAGCGTCCACCCGCCGGACGGTGGCAGTGGCCGGATCCGGTGGTTTGTCGGCCTCCAGAAACAGGACCTTATAGAAGGTCAAGATGCCATTTTGGTGGCTTTCGGGCGGAGGTTCCCACGATATGCGCAGGGCGCGTGAGCTTAGGGCGACCCCGGAAACCTCGCGAGGTGGGGCGGTGGGTGCTAAGGGATGAAATTAATAAACAAAGCAAGCAAATGATAAACACAAAATGTAACGATGTTGAACGTGAAACTATGCAATTTCTCCCTTTCTCAATGATTAAGATGGCATTTTCCGGTTTAAACGAACTCGTACATAACGTAACTCGTCAATTAATAAAATCAGATTTATACAACATTGTTTTTAAGTTCCCTGTCTGTTATCCTTTATTTTTTAAATAATCTTTTCTTATTCATAAATTGAATAAAATGCTTAAAATATTTTATAATTTTATTTAATTATTAAAAATATATAAGCGAATTTCAAAAATATTCCAGAATGTAATAAATAAATTAGAGAAAACACGATTTAATTTTTAATTCAAATTTCTAGAGTGATTGGATTTTAAATAATTTTTTATAACTAAATTCTTTTTTTTCTCATATCTGAAAAGTTTTTCAAAGTTTTAGTATTTTTCATAGATAAATACATTAATCTACATTTCATAAAATTATAAAAGCCAACAAAATATTTTAATGCTTTTCTTTCAAAAACTACACAGTATTAATTTAACTAGTAAGTTATTATCATAAAAACTTACACTTTATAGAAAAAAAACTTTTTCATATTAATTATATATTTCATTTATAATTATGTTAAATATGACACATAATATAAATTCATTTACACTCAGATACAGTTACTAAGAAAAATTTAAATTTGACAGCTTTTAATTTTTTCGAATAACGTAACTTTATTATTTTTGAATGAGAAACAAGTATAAATTTTTAATTTTCGGTAAATTTATCAAAAAGTAATTTTTTTCTGACAAGTTTTTGTCTTTTACTTTGCAATTCAAAATAAATCTTCATCATATTTTCTCATGAATAAAAAAACACTTCTATTACTATTAAGGTAGAAAATTTTCCAGACAGGGAGTAAATAAACCAAAAACAACTCTTTAATTTGTTAACATATATTAATAATATTTCACCTTATATATTCATAAACTGAATCATTATCCTGAATACCTAAGGGAGATATTAATTCAAATTACCGCACAAATTTAACGCACTTTATTGAATATAAAATTGCATAGAATCACGCGTAAACAAAATAAAATAACGAACAAGCAATAAAGATAACCAAACAACAAAGAAAGAAAAATGTATGGATAAAGAATTGCATCTTAAGTCAAATAAAAACTTAATTTTTGTTAACTTAGGAAAAAGAAAATCTTATCGAATAAGCATAAAAAATGCAAGCTTTTTTAAATAAAAAAACTAAAATAATTAAGCGAACAAGGAAAACACAGGAAATTGATAAGCCTACTTAGTTTACAAGGGCAACTTTTTCTATATTATAATTAGCAGGGATTCAAAATAATTGGAGGCAATTAAGTAAATAGAGTTTTTTTTTTAATTCGATAATTTTTTTGAGTCAGTGTTTTGATGATCGAAAACTGACAGGAGAGCAAAAACACTCCGTGAGATGACGTTAGCTCTTCTCCGTTATTTTTTTTATTTTTAAATTGAAATAAATATCAAAATTAATGGAATTAAAAGAAGAAAATAATTATACTAAAATGTCATTTTTATTTAATATTTTCTTGTTCAAATTTGTCTTGCACCCACGCATCAAATTTTTCAACCGTAATTGCATTATTTTCAAGATAATAAACAAGGCGATTTTGATGGTTTTTGATACTTTTTTTTGTACGCCAAAAGAGATATGTAACGTCAAATTTGGCAATTATTAAATAGTTTCAAAATAAAATAAAAATCATTTGACAAATTTTTCAAACAAATGGAAAAAAGTATCAGATTTTTGGCACTTTTTTTAGAAGATAGAAGAGGGAAAAGTATTGCTGACAAAGTTTACATATAAATTTAACGCCTATGTGACGCATATTTACAAAATTATTATTCCAAGATGGCAGGCTTGTGATGTTGTGAACAAGATCACTTTGAAAGAATTAATGGCGACAATATTAAATTAAGAATTTCCTTGCGTAGATATATGAATATTTATTACATTATTATCAATAAAACATGTTTGCGATATGAAAATTCTAAAATTAGCCATTAGCGATCAACTTATCTTTTGAAGTTGTATGATTATAAAATTTTTCTAAAACATCATTCTAAAAATAAAAATACATCAAGTTAGCAATATTGTTTTATTCACCAGTAAAATTCCGCCAAAATTGAAACGTGAGCATTTCGTTTCGTAATACTAAGACCATTTTTTATGTCTTGATGCCATTTTCAAATATACATATAATGAAATAACTTTTAATGTACAAATATCGACATATTATTTTGAAAGATCTTTTTTCTTTTTTTCAGTTTTATTGCAGTATTGGCGATATACTAAAAATGATTTTGGAGAGGGACTAAGAAAACTGCCATTTTCAAAAAATCTGTTCATTATTTTGAATCATATATTTGAATTCAGTCATCTTTTTTTTGGAAGCCAATTTGTACACCATTTAATTTTTAAAATGAGCAAGAAAATAAATATTATCAAGTCACCTTAATGAGAAAAATTGGTTATAAATTTGTATTGAATGCCTTGAGTACAAGAGCAAAGCGTTTGAATACATTCACCGAAGAAAAATTAAAAATTACCATATTGTTCTGTCCGCACTTGTACTGGTGGTGTAGCTGCACCTTCTCCTCTTTTTGACTTGGCTGCCACCCATATGAAATACACAGTATCTGGGTACAACTCGCCCAGGGTATAGGTTTCGGATTCTGGTATCTCTCTGTGGTACTCGTGCTGACTGAAAGTATCGTTCCAGTACAGTTCATATCCTATGATGTTCTCTCCAGTCTGCGATGGTCGTGTCCATGTCAACTGGACAGTGGTTGCCGAAGTTGGAATGGCGCGCAAATTGGTCGGTTGGCTTGGGACTGAAATTTAAAAATGGCGACATGTTTTCACCTTCTCGTAAATAAATTGATGCAGTTAACGTATTTACGTGTAATTATACAGATAAAGCAATTAGTATATTTTCATACATACATTGATTTCGTAAATTATTATACTTCTTTTTACATTTTGCTAATTAATATCTACGTATATGCACTAAACATAGGCATACAGGCTAGTTAAGTTTTACATGGATCTTTATTTACAATAGAAATTAGTATATATTATTACTTAAATCAGGTTTGAATAATGCAGTTGATATGTAAATAATGTTTATAATATATTTTTGAATATTCAAGCCTTTATTTCAAATAATCCTATTCGAAACATTGTAACATTATTAATGTTAAACATGCGAACACATTAATGTTTCTTGAAATCAATTTCTCTTTACACGGACAGAATTCATGATATTTTAAGATGCGATGTTCTAGTGAACAATCAACTCAATACATTTCCATATTAAAATTAATGGTAAAACTATATTTAAGGGTGCCTCCTTGATAATTTGGCGGTTTTTTTTAGCCATAGACTTTATTGGCGATTTTTGTTGGCACAAAACAATCAATTCTTCTGTTGCACGATTGAGTTTTTCCCAGCTTGGCGATCAACCGGGATCACAACTTGGCGAGAATCAAGAAGCCATCCTCAAGTAAAGGCTAACCAAATTAATTATGAAACTTGAAAAAGTATTAATAACTTTATACTCGTAATTTATAAACAATATCAAAGCTCAATCATAAGACAAACTGGAATTCTCGACTAGTTTTGATTTGATGAATGTAAATTATTTTGCATGAATACAACGTATACTTTGAAGATATTTCATTACTTATCGAGAGAGTTTTAAATGAAAATATCGATTCTTACCACCAAGTTGAGTTTTCATCTGTATCGTGTTTGACAAGGGCCCAGGGCCTCTACTGGTGAAGGCCTGTACCCGGATCGAATAGATTGAGTCCGTGATCAAGTCACTGATGGTGGTCAGTTGGTTGTTGTCAACGATTTGGCTCTGCCACTGTTGGTACGGAAGGTTGGGGTTTGTTGTATAGTATACTTTATATCCCTGTATAAAATAAAATCGAATTAAACTATTATACAGAGATGATATATTTAGTTATGAATAAAACATAAAGTATATATATATATATACTGATTCCTTTGGTTAAAGAATGTTTTTCAATGAATACACAGCACGATTCACACAACAAAATAGCTGAGTTGGAAGTCGAACGGTAGGCATTTTAGTCTTTGGCTCAATAATTAATGGATTAGAATGCCAAATTTGGTTTTTGTGTTTGCAATGGTTCAGAATTCACTTATAAACTATAAATCACAGTCTAATTTGCAATCGTGTGCAAAAAATAACCTTTAAGTGACAAACAAATCAATATCTTTTTGTGTTAGAAGTTGCATTCGAATTAAATAATTTTATCGTACCATAGATTTAAAACCTTATTTCATATAAAATATTTGTTTGATAATAAATTTAAAGACATCTTTGAAATTAGGCAACAGATCTCAGTTCATTGTGTCAAAAATCATAATCCAAACTATCACGTCAGCCGCTTTTGTGGTGGTTTGACACACGATAGGAAGTGTCGAATTCTTTACAAATAGTTTATCGCAGCATCTACAATATGACAGTGAAAGAATCAGAATTCTCTTTGGGGAATTCTATGGAAAATTGCCTCTACTATGACGCCATAGATGTGACGATTGTTTTCAAGTTTGAGACTGAATAAAGGAAAAGAAATGACTCTGCAATTTTGTAAACCATGCATTCATTGTAAATAATTTTCACACAATAGCATCTCTTAAGATATATTTTTATAAATAAGTACCATAATCTTCATATACAGATAGTTATCAAAATAACAGCAACACTCTAGACTGATAAGGAATATTTTACTAATATTGCTTAAAGCTGTATTTGCATCCAGGACAGCTTAAATTCACAATGGAATCAATTGACGTGGAAAATATAGATTTCAGATGGAAAACAGACTATAACGGTTTCATTATATTGAGATCGGGAGATTGTGGGTCTTGTAAGTGTTTTAATTTATCATCTGTTTATCAAAACTTGATTAGATAAATGCAGCTACATGAAAAAAAAAGCAATATCATTTAAAAATACCATCTCTACCAAAAAACTTTTATTATAGGTGGATTTGGTCAGCTGAAACTTCTAATTTCTTCTCCTTAGTAATTCTATTTCAGAGTTACGATTGACAGTAAACCATTGCATCAGTTTCCATTCAAAACAGATACACCAGCATGCTTGGAAATTGAAGAGAGACAATCAAAATTATATATTTTGAGGGTGTCCTCCAAACATGCATTAGTCTGTTGGTACGAAGAAAAATGTGGACGATTATATTCGCCTCTCCATTTTGTTTTCATATTACGTTACAGACAGTCTAATAGACCAAAGATGTAAAGTTTCCTTCCAGAAATTTTCATTGAAAGTGTCTCAAGAAGGCGGTGATTTCCCAAGTACCTGCCCCATGTATGTGTATTTGTGGAGACAGTATCTTAAGGTTAATGGGATTGGCTATCAATAAACAGCTTGTAATTTTGAACCAATCAAATGACAAGGTCACACCTGAACTGGAATCCTCCTATCCACAGCCACGCCACACCAGAACACACAGATTAACATAGACACGTCCTCAATCCTCGGACCTTTAGCAACCCAGTGAGGGAGAATGTGGTCACCCTCCCAATTACGACCCGCGGCAAATGAGGCTTCACTTTGTTGATCTTACAGGAAGCTATCATGCCGCCATCTGACGCCCACCCCAACAAATTTGCAGTTAAAACGCAAAATCCATCGTTCGTTTTTTCACTATAGCTGGACTTGAACTACGAACTTTTTGCTCTACCTGTCTCCTACATATGGTTTTGTAGTAGGCAGGAGAAGGCTTATATATCAAATTTAGAGGTTGCAGTGACACTGTGCATAAATTTCATCATTAACATCTATGACACGTGTTATGGAAACTGATGCCATGCCATAAATTTCTTTTAATGAAAGTGCCCCTTAACTACGGTTTTTGATATTGTAGAATCCACAGATGTCGATTGATCCCTTCGATTATTTTGGTTGTAGTTTTTTATTTTTAACTTTTAGCCATTGAATTCTTCTTCAGTGTCCATTTTTCACTCAACTTCTACTTCTGTATACTATTTTTCTATGCCAAACATTTATCTCTGCTGCCATCTATGGTCCACCCTCGTAGCTCTCTAAGAGGCTCTGTTCAAAAACGGAAAACGCTCCTTCTGACTTCATTCTCTCAGTCCTTGACAGGGGGAGGGGTTGCATCTCCAAGTGTCATAAGTATCAACAACAACGGATATAAAGATTATTATAAAATCTTTATATCCGTTGTTAAAAGCAGGGGTTTCCATCATTTTGATAATTTCTTTTACAGAATGCTTTTCTGACTATATAAGAGTTTCAATATATTAGTTTTTGTTTGAGTAGACAAAATATATATTAGTGTTATAGAGGTATAATATATATAAATGTATTTCTCATGGCCACTTAATATCGTTCAAAATATATTCATCTTCGATTTTACGATTTATAGAAGTACGTAAGGCATAATTTAATCGTGATGTTCGTAATAGACTACAATCCATATTTATTCTGTTACCATATTTCGTAATGTGATATAAATTAATCATATTGTTGTATAATTTGTATTCAAACATCTATAAAATAGCACAGCCATATTCCCCATCAACTGTAATGCCTTTTTTAATAGTTTAAATCATATTTATTGCTCATTATGGCTTGTATTAACCATATTCATATTTACATAGTGGTGCAAGTCACCACATGTTTAACGGGTATAAAATATTCGACTATCATCAAGCACCTCGTATTTTTGAACCACGATGAAGTGACGAGGAGACATCTGAGCTGGCAATCTCCTCTCCCCATCCACGTTTCACCAGCGATGGGACTTTAAGCGATACAGATTAAAGTGGACACATTCCCAATCCAAGGACTATTTCGTAGTACTCAAATTATATTTATAATTTGCTATCTTGGTTCGTAATTTTGGACAATTCATTATCAATCATCCAAAACATCTATTATTTTAACATGTATATTGTTTATTATCATAGCTTCCGATATAGCTCAAATAATATTTATGTACACCAGTTCTTGTATTTTAACACATATATTAAATGTTTATCATCAGTGTTCTCGTAATATTTCACAATTTCCGATTTAGAATTTATCATGTCTTATTTTTTTACGCATATATATTTGCCTCTTTTTTACTATAGTAAATATACTTTCAAAATATATGCTTATCACTCTGTTGCAAATATTCAGTCGCCTATATATTTATCATTTTTTATTATATATGCATAATTTATAACTGTCGTCTATCATGTATTTTAATTCAATCTATATTATCGTTCTTAATTGGGATTCGGAATGTAGAACAATAGCTATTCATAGTTTATAATCACGAAAGGTAATATACTGTTATTCATTTTGTTTAAAGTCAATTATTTTAACTGACACTCCACATTTTTGTTTTTATAATGGCCCGTTAAATGGCATCGTTTTTTTTTCATTAGTAAAAACAATACATATTTGTCATATACGTAACAAATTTTTTTTGTTACGCAGTGTATTAATTTTATTATAAATAAAAAAATACTTTATAATGAAAGATTTCCCATGTAAGCCTTAAATATAAAATACAAATAATTGCCTCTAACTATATTTTAATTATATATGTAAATCAATCATAAAATGTGTAATTTGTAATTTTGTTATGCTGTTGTTGTATAATGGCCAGCTACTGGAATTTCCACCTTTAAGCATTGCAAGGGAACGGAAGTGATGACACCTGATATAGAAGGCCACCAGGGGGCGTGCCATCGTAGCCTGAAAGTAGGCCTACGTAATTTAGAATCCGGGACCAAGCAATTCCAAGATTCGCAGACTTGGTCTGTCACTTCCAGAAGTATCATTTCTCATGGAGGATATTGCAATCTCGAAATATTTAACATGCCCCAATCACATTAACGAGCACGACGGATCTTCAATTGAGGATTTCAATCGGGATTCGAACTCACTACTTCCCTATCACAAGAACGAACGCTCTAACCATCCAAGTTACCACAGTCTCTAATAATGTAATGTATAGGTATACAATTTAATTACTCACATATTGCATAAATTGTCCATTAATTACTGTATTTGCTTCTCAAGCATTATTAAATATCATACATAAATCATAAAATTTAATTAAAACAATATAAATAATTTCGCAATATTTTTCAGTTATGGAAAATAATAAAAATGATTGTTAATTTCACGTGTAAGTCCTCATTTTCTATTTTAATATAAAATAAAAAAAATTTCATTTTTATTTGGAATTTGAAATTTTAAACAATACATCAGTATAAAGAGAAAGTGAGTAAATATGGAAAATTTACATCAAAAAAACAAAATCTGAAAATATATTTTTAATGATGCGGAAATAATTTATTTTCCAAAATTTTATATTTCTTTTCAATTCAAAGAATAAAGATAAACAATCGTTACATACAATTATTTTTCATCCTCGAACATAAAATTAATAATCGAAAATGCGTATTTATTGTACTTCGCAGAATTAATCCAATTAAAAATTGATGAAGGAATAATTAAAATACATAAAAATGATTAAATGAAAAATGTTCTTTTAGAGTTCTTTAAAAATGTGCTTAAAATTTAATATAGCTTTTTATTTTAATCTTATTGTTATTACTTGTTTGATATGTGATAAAAAATATTTTCTTAAGTATTAAAAAAAATTAAATTAAAATCGGACAAAATTCTTTCAGTAGTTTAGGCTAAATTAGAAATAATTGTTTTAGTAAATTCGGATATTTATATTTAAAATCTTCAAAATATCCAAGCATGTAATAATAATGGGAATTACATTTAAAAAATACCATTTATAATTTAAATAATTTGAATCCAATCAATGTATGAAATATTTTTAGCAAAACAATGGACAAAATGTTTTTGGATAAACAATGCATATAATTATGTGTATTGTATAATTGGTATAATTATAAATGTTCAAAAATTAATTTTTGATATTTTTTATTTAATAATGTTTTAGTAACAATGTATTCCATAGCTGCTATTATATTCCTAAAAAGTCACTTTAAGATTAGTTATTTATTTATAGTGGTATATCGAAAAGCCATAGATTTTGTCTACTCTTACATAGATATACAACAATACCAATAATAGACATACAGTAATAATTATTTTATTCCATATAAATACTTACCTACAACAATTATGTTTCCTAGGTAAGAATTTATTAATTTTTAACTTAATCTACATAGAAAGAAACCCTATTGTATTTCGCAGACAATTAAATTTATGCTTTTATTATTTTTGTTGTAAACCTATTATTTGTTGTTATAAATCTTTTTTTTCAAGGGTGAATATAAAACAATGGATCAAAGAATAAATATATATCAATGGGTAATAAATACATATCAATTGCTCAGAGAATAAATGTATATTAATTATTCTTAGCCTCCCACCTTGTCTAGTAGTCAGCGTGTCTAACTGCGGATAGGGATTTCCTGGGTTCGAATCCCGATTCAGGCACGGATGTACTTTTTCAAATCTTTGTCTCTTCCTTGTATGAATGGTTGCCTTCCTATAAACGGGTACCCATGGCATGTGTGCATTGAAATCCACACCAAATTCAGATTCAGTTCAAAAAGTTGAGCAACGCACCCCCATATTGCCAGCCTGGCTTCAACTCGACAAAAAATAATTCTTCTCAGAAGGAATATGCATTAATTCTCACTGTGGCTCTTTAAAGCATAAGATTACGGGTTTGATTCCAGCAGCTGTTGAATATTGGAAGATGGATGTTACGTTTCTACCTTCTGCGTGCACATCTGTCAGGGGGGGATGCTCGAGAGTTTTCCAAATTTCCTGTTGTGCGACCTAGGAATACGACTTACTATGTAAAAGTCCTCTCGCTAGGCAATTTACGTGGTGAATATTAAAATGCCTTGCAACCTATTAGAAGGTCCACTACGTGATGTCAAAGGATTATGCATTAGTAGCGCAAAAAATGACTATATATTAGTGACGCACAGAAGTAATACGTGAAAATGATGCAAAAAATGAATAAATCAGTGATTCTTAGTACTAATATTTATCAATGGACCGCAGTGACTTGGTATGTTAGGACGTCGTACTCATTACCGGAAGGTAGTGAGTTCGCATCCTGGCTTATCCGAAGATCCGTCGTGTTCACTAATGGCGACTGGAGCACATATATATATATATAGAATATATCATGGTCGCAATGTCCTCCATGTTCTTATTCCAAATTAATACCTCTTGGGATTTTAGGAGCGAGGCCTTGGGTCTTTTCTGCCTTCAATCTCTGAATTGGAAGACTCAGAGGGTGCTGCCATCTATTAGCCAAAGTCTTAGTTCCACCTTTGTATGGATATGCTCTATTCAAAATCGGAAGACGCTCTTTCTGACTTCATTCGCCCAATCCCTGACGGGTGTCGGTTGGTTGATTGGGTTTTATGGCGCAAGGTCCAAAAATGACAAGCTGCGCCAACCCTATGTCATAAATAACAACAACATTTATCAAGAACTTCATAAAAGATTGCCGAATGGTTAGAGCTCTTCTTGCTTCGATTCGACAGTTCGTATATTCGAATCTCCCCTTAAGCTAGGTAGCTTGCAATCCACTTTAAACCATAGGTACCGATCTAGCTGGCCCTCGTTTGCAAAAATAACAGTTGATTGTAAAAAAAAAAAAAAAAAAAAAACTTACTCATTGAATACCATAAAACAATGAAGCAAAAATCATATACCTTAATTGTTCAACGGATGAATATATGGTTTAGAAAAGATATACGCTTAAATATTTCATGAAATACATATACATCAATGACTGAAGGAATGTAAATTAATGATTCATAAGATTATAAAATTGATACAGAAAATTCAGAGCCATTAAAAGATAATGAAAATATTTATTAGTAACATATTTATAAGAATGAGGAATCTCAACAATTTCAAGTCGTTATTGATATTGGCCAGAAATTACACCTAACCTTAATCCGACCAGATTTTAAGAGTAATTATGAAAAATACATGAAGGAATTTAATAAGAAACCAATTTTCACCATGTAAATTATATTTGATTTCAACATAAAGAAATAAAATCTGTATATAGATAACTAAAAATATTTCTAATTCCATGAAAATATTGTCGTTAAAATTAATGGTGTTTCTACTCATAATATCAAAGTATGTAACGTACTTAAAATATTATTTGATGTATTCAAACTAATTTGCATTTTATTAAACATATTTAATATGCATTTTATTTAACATAACAAAAGTGGTGAACTTTTTTTCCTATGCAAGTAGTAAAGGGCCTCAAAATTATATCGATTGAGTTGTTAGTATATTAAACTATTAAAACTTAAACAAAAACAAAAAAAAAAAAAAAATCAGAAAAATAAAATTAGGAAACAAAACTTAAGTACAATGATTATTTCTTGTTATATGTACTCATGCAAAAATACTTGTAAAGACTTTCTGTTTTGCAACGGAGAATTTAGACGAACTGTTTAAAAATGCCTTCACAATATGAAGTGATGAATATTTATGTAAAAATAAACATCAACAAACACTGACTTCAGTTCTATTGTAATCATCACTTTCAAAAATCATTTTCCTGTAAGAATATTCTAGTTTATATTCTGATTTACTAGCCCAGTTTTGATTTACATTATAATATTAGGATTGATTTTCATTTTATTCTTTTTGCAATACACATATAATCTTCCTGTCAAAACTCATGTTGCCAAATAAAAAAAGATAAATTTTGCTTTTGATTGTTAATGCCAGAGGTCATTAGAATGCAGTTAGACATCGACAAAATGCGGATTACTCAGTATTAGCATACGCTTATATATTATCCTTTACGTGAAAAAAAATCTCACAATTCTCAAAAAGGAATTTTTTGTTAAACTTCCCAACTTAATTCGCCCTAATTACAATTTTAAGCCATATATAAAATCCTTTATTTGAAAGCTTTTTTTCCTCAAAATGAAATCCACATTAACATTATGATTCTCTTTTTGTTTAATTTAATTTATTTCTATTCATTACTATCCGATAAAAATTAGCGAAAAATCTTCTAAAAATCTCGCTTAAAATATAAAAACCACATAAAATGTCCAGCTATAAGAGAAATCTCGATAAAAATCGCACTCTATGGATTAATAATTTTCATTAGGAGACAATGGTAAAAAAAAAAAGAAAAAGAAAAAAAAAACTATTGTGTGTGTTATAAACTTTAAAAAAACAAGAAAAAATTGAAGTAAGAATAATATAAAAAGCAGAACATTTTTCAATAGTAGGTGAGGAGTTTAGGAACTATTTCAAATTTTTAAGGATTTAAAAAAAATCATCCTTAGTCTCAAAGAAAAATAAACTTGAAACTAGATCCCTTAAAAAAAAAAAAAAAAAAAAAAAAAAAACAATCTCCAATTACCTGGTTGGTTAGGGTATCGTTATCAGTATCGGAAGGTAGCGAGCTCGAATACCAACTTGACCGAGAAGATTCATTGCGTTCACTCAAGGCGGTTCGAGTACGTTAAATAAAGTCATGGTCGCAATGTCCTCCAAGTGAAATGATATCTCTAGGGTTGACAGGTCAAGATATATTCTGATTGATCTCTGCTTCTAAATATGAAAGGTACCCACTCGATAGCTTCCTCAAACTGATAGAACTTAACTCTAGATTAGACACGGATCTTTTAAATGTAATACAAACATCTAAAAACTCTATTTTAATTGAAAGTTAAAATATCACAAGTTTTTAAAGAGCT
>JAPDSC010064431.1:29010-64448 GCA_026290005.1 Latrodectus geometricus
AAAAAATAATGGATTACTTTTTCCCCAAACTAATACTTTTAATATATTCGCTTATGTCTGAAATGGGCCCGCGTTCATGGAGGTAGGTATGTAAGATATATCCGCAAACCTAGTGTTTAAAACAGTACTGCATATCATACAACTTTAGTTAGCGAGAACAATTTAAAACACGTAGAATCATTGGCTATTCTATGGGCCAATCAAACGCTGATAGGGTTCGAAGTTATTCTGAAGTGTTTACCATCCTAAGGAAGAGGCAAACTCTGCAAAGGAAAGAGGCAAAAGAGACAGACTGAAAGGAAAGGAAAAGGGTGGAGGAAGTTGGACGATAAGAAAAGTATACTAAAAGAGCACTTACTGTTAGGTCCGGAAGAGTCCACTAGAGAGAGAAAAAAAGAAAAGGATAGCATCAGCGGTAAGTAAAAGAAAAAGGAATTAGAAAAGTATTGCATAATAAATGATTCCATTCAAAATCATTGAGAAAATACTTTTTGACGTAAAAACGAAGATAAATATTTTCAAGGTAGATTTTTCTAACTTATACCGTGAAAAATAATGTTTGTCATCCATTGTTCTTTGCGAAATGAGTTTTTTTCGAGCCAAAAATACTGACATAATTCTGTATTCATTTAAATGACAAAAATGATCAGACACTTTCCTATAATTAATCAGTGGTTCTATTATTTTTGTTTTCTATGAATAAAATAATTGCTTTTTCATCTGTAAAGCCGACATATCTAAATAATCATATACTTCTGAAAAAAAATTTCTATTGTTAAATTATTTATTAATAATTAAAATCAAATTCTTTTCTTTAGTGATGATTTGCATAGGCGTTTTAATAAATGTGAAAGTTTGTTATTAATTAAACTATGAAATAAAATGCTGATGATGGAAATAATTTTTTTTAAAACTGTATCGTTTTACCATTAAATGTTTTTGACTGTATTGAAATTTTGTATTTTTATTTCTTTTTGTTAGAGGCATTTTTTCCAACACAATGTGGAAATAATTTTGTGAATATTAATTTGCTAAAAAAAAAAATCAAATTTTTAGAAAACCTTTTAATATTTATTGAGGAATGAGTCTATTTTAATAATTGCTATTATTTTAGTTTCTTTATTTATGAAGCATAAGTTTCAGAAATAAAGAGTTATTTTCATAAATAAAATTTTCTAGCTCTTATTACGAATATTTTAAATAAGAAATTCTTTTTAAAAGAAGTTTTTTTTATCACTGAAACATTGTTATTTTATATAAAATACATAAATAAAACAGTTTTGTACATTATTATAAATATCATGGTTATTTATTTCTGAAAAATATTTACATTTTTATAATTTTTATTTGATAGTAATGAATTATAGTCCTTTTACCATTTACAATAACCGAATCTTATAATTCAGTAATAAAATGGAAAGAACATTTTGCACTTCAAGAGTTTATAGGTTCGATTCCCATCTCAGGCCTCGATGTTTGTTGTAATTCTGAATTTATTCAATTGAATTAATACAGTCATAATTATGTAAAGTACGTGTTCAGATTAAATTAGACATTGCATGCAAAAGTAAGTGTGATAAATGCACCTACTTTAAATAATAATAATAAAATTGATGATAATAGAATAAAAATGGGCCCATTAGATTTAGATTGTGCATATTAAGTGTTTCAATAAAAATATTCCATCTTAATTAACTTACATTAGCTAAAAACTGATGAGAATCAGAGCATAACAGTTAATTTTAGAATGACCTAAAGAGTAATTAAAAGAAGTCTTTGGATGTACCAATGGATGACTTTTACTTAAGACTTAGCAGCAAATAACCTGTTATTTTTTTATTGTTCTTACCTGTCTCCCCAGTTGTAACGACAGCAGGGAGACTAGGACTACCTCTTCCAATGGCATTCACTGCAATAACGTAGAACTCGTACTCGGTATAAGGAGTGAGGTCTCGTACAGTGTAGAACATGGTGTTGATGCCACTCAGCTCGCTGTAATCTTGGTTCGCATGCTTCGGCTTGTATTGTATGACGTAATAGATGATGTTCTCCGCACCGACGTCGTAAGACCATGAAATACGAACGGAAGAAGCAGTGACGTCAGAGATCTGCACTTTTGTCGGTGATCGGGGAAGTGCTGAAAAAGATGAGTGATTGAGATCAGGTATCTATGTGATAACAGGAATAACAGTTTAGAAATTCACTGTTATTTAATTAACGTGTAATAAAATGATATTTTCATAAAGTGCACTGATTAATTGAAGGTTAGAAAGATAACATATTTTCGCATCAAATAACTTAAAAGTGCCTTCTTTTGACACTAAAAATAGAAAATAAAAAATGAGAATCTAAATTTAATAAACTACTGGCCATTAAAATTGCTACACCAGGAAGAAATGCAGATAACAAAATGATATTTATTGGACAAATATATTATACTAGAAATAACAAGTGATTAAATTTTCAAAAAATTTGGCTGGATAGATCCTGAGAAATCAGTACCCAGAACATTCACCTCTAGCAGTAATAACAGCAGTTATACGCCTAGGAATTAAGTCAAACAGAGATTGGATTGCATATACAGGTACAGATGCCCATGCAGCTTCAACACGATGCCACAGTTCATCAACCGTAGTGACTGGCGTTTGGTGACGAGCCAGTTGCTCGGCAACCATTGACCAGACGTTTTCTATTGGTGAAAGATCTGAAGAACGTGCTGGCCAGGGCAACAGCTGAACATGTTCCGTATCAAGGAAGGTCCGTACAATACCGGCAACATGCGGTCGGGCATTATCCTGCTGAAACGTAGGGTTTCGCACGTCTCGAATAAAGGGTAGAGCCACGGATCGTAACACACCAGAAATGTAACGTGCACTGTTCAAAGCACCGTCAATGCGAACAAGAGGTGATCGAGACGTGTATCCATTGGCACCCCATACCATCACGCCATGTGATGGGCTAGTATGACGATGACGAATGCATGCTGCCAGTGTGCGTTCACCACGATGCCGCCAAACACGGATGCGACCATCATGATGTTCTACACAAAACCTGGATTCATCTGAAAAGATGACGTCACACCAATCGTACGCCCAGGTTCGTCGTTGATCACACCATTGAAGGCGCTCTTGTCTATGACGCAGCGTCAAAGGAAACCGCAGCCATGGTCTCCGAGCTGAGAGTCCATGCTTCTGCAAATGTCGTCGAACTGTTTGTGCAGAGACTTGTGGTCTCCAAACGTTTCTTGACTCACGGCTCGTGATGTAGTTGCACGATCCATTACGGCCATGCGGATAATATGTCTGTCTTCTCGGCTGCTAGTGATAGGTGGCCATTGAGATCCCGCATGGCATTCCGTATTACCGTCCTGAACCCATCGATTCCATATTCTGCTATCAGTCATTGGATCTCGACCGACGCGAGCAGCAATACGGCGATAAGATAAACCGCAATCTCGGTACGCTACAATTCGACCTTTATCAAAGTCAGAAACGTGCTGGTACGCCTTTCTCCTTCTTACACGAGGCATCACAACAACTTTTCACCAGGCAACAACATTCAAATGCAATTTGTGTATGAGAAACTGGCTGAACAATTTCCTCATTTAAACACAATGTAGGTGTCGCTACTGGCGCCTGCTTTGTCTGAATGCGCTGAAAAGCTAATCATTTGCTTATCACAGCACCTTCTTCCTTTCGTATAAATTTCACGTCTGTAGCATGTCGCCTTCTTGGTGTAGCAATTTTAATGGCTAGTAGTGTAGATTAATTAATTAAAAAATTAATCAGTTGAGGATTCTCGTGATAAAGAGAAAAAAAAAGAGAAACATCATTTTATATTTCTTCAGTACGAAAAATATATATGCGTTAAATTTTTATTTCTTCCTTTCTATATAAGAGAAAATATAATATTAAGTCCTATACTGAAGTCCATAAGAAGCCTAAATTTCGAGAGTTAGTGCATTTTTAGTTACATTAAATTGACATATTTCCAAATAAATCATTTTTAATGAAATAAAAGTCTTTAGAGAAATATTAAATTTCTAAGCAATCTCTCCTGCTTTATACATAAAAATTGATATGAAACCTAAATTTCAAGTGCTAATCTTTAAAATAAATTTATATAAGCCAGTAAATTATTTTTTGATTACATGTAACTTTTTAATGAAATATTAAGCTTATCTACAAATATCATTTTACGTATAAACTAAAATCGGTAAGAATCCTAATTTCAAGTGTCATATATATATATATATTGTCAAACCTGCAAATTTATTCCATACAAATTTTAAATAATTTCGCATGCATAATTTGTTACAATGTGTAATTCAAATTTATTACGACAATTATACATAATATTTAACAAGAAATTATTTATAACAAAAAAATTATGTTATTAAATAAGAGTATTAATATAATGAAACAAAGTTTTTAACTTTTCTTTCTTAGTCAAATAATAATTAAATTAATCTAAATGCAATTTAAATATCCATTTCATAATTATGTTTGTATTTGATGTATATATGATACAACTGCAAAATATAATCTCCCTACATATTATAATTTGGTATTCAAACCCATAAACGAATTAATTAATTGAAACACTAAGTCAAATAAATACTTCATTTATTTACCTATGCACTGTAATGTTCAATTTTTCTACCGTAAAAATAAATTCATTAGAATTACCAACCTTTAATCCCAGGGAATTTTCTTACATAAAAACATTTAATTACACAAGCGAAACAATGCTCACATTCATATACAAAGGTTAATTGTCAATTAGATAAGCTATTAATTAATCTCCCTAATAGCCATTGTGTTACGAAGCTTTTAAACAATATAAATTCCTAAAACAAAAACAGCAGTTATGGTTACAGTCAAACGAATTTTTTTATCAGTTTTACAGTAAAATAATTAATTTAATTTTTAACTACGATAAAACAATTAGAAATTGCTGAATAAATATACGAAAGTACACAAAAGATTAAAATATTTAAGGCAATATTTATTAACTATATAATAAAACGAAAAGGAGAAAGTCTGAACTTAATATATACTTACTTTATTAGTACAAAATGATGAAATAATTACACTTTAATTGTATAAAACAAGTTAAATGCTGTTAGTAAAAAGTCAATTATTTAAGTATACAAAAGATTTATTTACTTTTTAATTAAAATATTAAAGATAATTAAAGAATCAACAAATATTATGTTTTTAAAATTTATTAACTATTTATTAATAAGAGAATTTCGCAATAAAATTCAATTCAACATTCATAATTGGGTATTCTTTATTTTATGCAATATATAAATAATCAACTATTTTTATTATTTTATTGCAAATAAAATTTTTATACGTAACAATGCAATATAAATTTAGTTTGTTTAGAATAATTCAATTACGTATTATTATACTAGAGAGATTAGATGTTAAAAATACTATTAAATCAATCAATCTTTCTAGTTTGAAAGAGAAAAATTATTTTTTATCATTATATTTTAAAATTTAATTATATTTTTAAATCATAAAAATATAAATACGATTTTATTAAAATTTGTTTATATTTTTATAACATAAATATTATTCAAATTCAAAACTTTAACATATTGCAATTTTAAGAAAGAAAAATAGATTTCTAAGTAATTTGAGAAGTGAAATAATTTTAAAGCAACTTTATCAGATAATTATCTACTAAATTATGTATCTACTATAAAAACTTTCCTATATATATAATACTCTAATAACTACACATTATTAACTCAACATTGTAGAGTAAAATGATATAACATGCAGTAGACAAATATTAAGAAAAACTCGCCCTTTTTCACGAAATGAAAATATAGTAACGAGATTATAAAAAAAGGACTTTAATTTCCTAATAATGCATCTTATACATATGAAGTTTTTTTATACAATATATTTTAAATAGGCATAAGCTAATAATAATAATAATTTCATCACTGCATAATTTTATTTGTAAATAGTCTGTTACTAGAATTTTCTCAAGAGAGACTTTTAAATTATGCATCTCATTAAATTAGCAGATAGATTTAACTAGAAAAGTACAATAGGAGATTGAATTCAAATAATTTATTCATTAAATTCAAAACTATAGTTTTAATGAAACTTGCATGCAAAAATATTTGAATACAGCTAAAGAAAACATTGAGTCCGTATGATAACGCATGTGTTATTGAATTATTTAAATTTGGATAAATAATTTTGAAGTATAAATCATTCGATAATATTTTGTTTAGTATTTTCTTTTGACTTTAATGTGAAATCTTTATTTTGAGTTAAAAGAGTGATATATTTGTAGTAAAAATTTTTTTATTAGATTTTTAAAAGATGAAATATACAGTTCTATTGAGAATTTTGATTAATATTTTTGAAAAATTGTTATTTTTCAATGTTTTCAAACGGATCAAATCTCAAACTAATGAAAGATATTTAATTTGCTTCGTAAGAAATATTCTACTCACGTGATTTATGACAAAATAGTCACATGTAAAAGCCATTTTTTTCTAATTTATTAAAAGTACTTACTTAGTTACTGAATTCGTTTTAACATCCTGATAAAATTATCAAAATAAGATCCAAAAAAGGATATATATAATTATTAAATCCAAATTATTAAAATAAAATGGGAATCTTTTTTGGGAGAGAGATTTCTTTATTTGGCGATATCGATTGAAACGATAGAAATTTTAGAAATATTACGTATTTCTAAAATTTCTATGACAATTTATGATTTTATTTTTTTTGATATTATTATGATTATTATTTTATATTATTTTTATTATTATATATTATTATATATTATTATGATATTTATGATTTTATTTATTTTAAATTGTCAATTTATGGATACATTACAAAAATAATATTAGCTACAGAACAATATTTTCTTGATTTAATAAAAAGGAAAACCTACAAAAAAATAATAAAATAATGCATGGGATTTTTATGTTCTTTAATATTTTTCAGTTAACTTTCATATAAAAAAATTTTGCATTTAAAATATCCTTTAATCCTATTTTATAATAAAGAGTTGTTAAAAAATTGTCTACATTAAAGTGCAATAAGTTAATTACTAATCAAACAAATATATTGCTTATTTCGATTTTAATAAAAAATAAGCTTTGTAATTAAATAATAACTTTAATTCCAAAAATAGTAATGTTAGTCCTTATTTGTTATTTATTTCTGAATCCCTCAATACAAACTAAATGTTTCACTTTTTAAAAACTGTCAAATTAAAGAAAAAAAAATATATGAGCACAAAAGTGAAATTATAATGCACAAAAGCTTGAAATGTAGAAGACAATAAAAATTTTGAGAAAAATTCCATTGTTATTCACGAAAAAGTCCCACTCAATTAATGAGGAAACGAAATAAAATTGATTATAAACAAACAAAAAAAATCTGATTTTAAAAAATAAATTATAAAACTTAATGGAAAATTGAATTTTGTTAAAATGCTAAAATTTAAAAAATAAAAAATACAGCAATTAAATTTTTTCCCAGATATTTTGCTGCAAATGGTTATTTATCGAAAACGATTACGATGAAAAATGAAATAAAATCTAGTAAAAAAACGAAAAGTTTAAACAAGTTGATAAGTTTTACACGCCAATATTTTTTCAATAATACGGATTAAACTAATGATTAATAAATTACATTCATGGCTTATTTTTAATGAAGATTAAAACAAAAGGTTAAAATTAATATTTTCATGCCTACGATTAAAAAGTTATGACACAACTTATTTGTGCAAAAATTAAAACATTCAAGTATATTTATATACTCTTATGACATTAAAAACCTATTTAAACAGAAAACTATAAAGTATAAAATTAAATTGGCGTCCAAAATGATAACATACTATTTTGTAATTGATAAGTACCAATTTTTAGTAATTTTGTGGTGCAAAAGCAAAGAGATCAATATTAGAATTGAACACTTGCTTAAAGAAACATTTATCAAAGTAACAAACATGTGTTATGTATATAGTTTTTTTACTGTTTGTAAAAGAACTGTCGTTTGGTGTATTTTTTCCATTGTATATGTATACAGTTTATATTGCATATGTGTGCATTTCATTAACAGATATATTTAGACTTTAATTTATACCAAATAGTTTAAATCTGTATTTTTTGACTTGAAAAATTTGGAAATACTAGAAATGAAAGATTCAAGATTTATATTTTGCCATGAAAATCTGTTATCAACAAAATTTTTTGCTTTTGTATGAAAAAAAAGTAAATAAAGCAAGGGTGTTTCTTAAAAGTCTTCTAAATTTTGAAAAGAAACATTTTGTACGTTAATTGAAATATCAAATAAGTTATGTATTTTTTTGTAACAAATTTTATGAATATTAAAGCAAATCTTCCCAAAATTGGTTTAAAATATTGCCGATAGATGGCACTATATATCACAGAAGCTATTATTAGTCCTATCAATGCAAAGTTATTGCAAACAAAGCTCTCCATCACCAATAATTGTCGCTGAATTTAAAATCCCAATATTGAATAGTGATTTAAAAAAAAAAAAAAAAAAAAAAAAAAAACATAGCATTAGTTCTATTAGTTGGTGTACTTGAGTTCATTTAATTCAAAATTAGAGATCTATGCAGAACGCAATATACTAGAAGCTGAATAACCAATAATGGAGCTGCAGCACACTTACGCAAGAAAGGACAAAGCAAATATATTAGCAGGTCTAGCTAGTTCGGAAATTAAAGGACCAAATTATGTCCTGATCATTGATAAGACCAAGATGAAATGAAATCAACTTAGAAATAGCAAAAAAACAAATTTTAGAGACGTAAAATCATCTCTCACAATCTATATATTTAAAAAACATTTTTTACGTCAATTTCATAGTCATGTTAAAAAAAAATGAATAGTTTATATTTTATCACATTTATTTTGATTAGTATATTTTTTATAGGAGACTTTTCGATAATGAGGTCCAAACTAGCAAGACTACAGTACAAAAACAAGTACAATGCACAAAATACGATACAGTACAAAGCACACATGTTAAGGGCAGTGCAAGTAAGAAAAAAGCAGAGTTCATGAACACGAGAAGCTGTGCATAGACGTGTATGCGACAAGGCACAGACATGTACTAGATACAGAGTGTACTAACCCGTACCTTGGACAACGACTTGCGTGACGGCCTCGATGCTCCCTAGTTTAGACGCCGCGACGCAAGTGTAGTTTGCACTCTCCCGGATGTCCATCAGCTTCAGAACGTTCTTTCCGATGGGTATGTCGTGCTCTGGTGTCAAGTCCATCAGCCCCTTCTTCCATTTCACATATGGCATGGGGGAACCAACGGCCACGCAAGTGATATTCAAGTTCGATCCTGGCATCACCTCATACACTTCTTCAGGAGGTATGGAGAAATAGGGTGGCACACGACGAACTGTAAGACAAAAGAAATATAATTTTTAAATGAAGATGAAATTTGTTTGAATTCAAGTACCCGAAGAAATAAAAAATTCCAGATATAAGCATTTTTTATTATTTAATATTTCCTGAACTTTTTAAAACTGAACAAGAAATACTGTTAAATTGTTAGGTTAAAATTAAAAGAATTCGTTATGAATTTTCAAAATCGAAAAAAAAATACAGTTAAGTTTAGAAAGGTTGTTAGGTTAAAATTATACGAAATAAAAATATTAAAAGAATTTGATGAATATTCAAAATTGAATAAGAAATACTGTTAGATTAACAGGTAAAAATTATACGAAACAAAAATATTAAAGGAATTTGTAATGAATTTTCAAAACTGAATAGGAAATATTATTACATTGTTAGGTTAAAATTAAAAAAATTCGTTTAGAATTTTTAAAATTGAATAAAAAATACTGTTAAGGCTAGAAAGATTGTAAGGTTAAAATTATACGAAACAAAAATACTAAAAGAATTTGTAATGAACTTTCAAAATCGAATAAGAAACACTGTTAGATTAAAATTTTACAAAACAAAAATATTAAAAGAATTTGATGAATTTTCAAAGTTGAATAAGAAATACTGTTAGGTCAAAATTTAACGAAACAAAATTATTAAAAGAATTTGTAATGAATTTTCAAAATCGAATAAAAAATATTGTTAGATTGATTGTTAGGTTAAAATTATACGAAACAAAAATATTAAAATAATTTATAATGAATTTTCAAAATTGAATAAGAAATATTGTTAGGTTAAAGCAGTGTTTCTCAACCTTTTAGTATTCACGGCCCAATTTTCAATCATAATTTTCATCGCACCCCCCTCCCCACCGCATACAATAAAATATATACAATAATGTATTTTGAGTATTTTGACGCTAAACCTACACTACAACCTTAATTTTAAACTTTATAAATTTCCAAGAATACCGAAATTTATTGGCATTTTGCAACACCGATCCTCAGCATTGAAAAACCAAGAATCCTATGCTTTTTTATTGCTCTTGCGTCCGCAGATGTGAACAAATGTTTTCTCATAGGGAGAAGGAGAAAGTTCTATGACGCCAATTTCAATTCAAGACAATCTCATTCGAGTCGATCCTTCTATCGCTATTGAATCTATTCTGAATGTGTATATTATATATATTTTCGTATAATTGCAATTCACCGTATTAAATGTTCACGGCAACAGACTTATGCAGAATCATGGATAAATTTTTAAACGGTCGTAAGCGAGCATTAGACGATATACAAGCATCAACAAGTACACAGATGAGCGTGGTTCTGAAAATAAAATCAAGAAAATATTCTCAAGAATACTTAAATTTTGGGTTCACTAGTACTGAAGTAAATGAAGAAGAAAGACCCCTGTATATCATTTGCTCATAAATGTTGGCGGCAGAACGCATGAAACCTAATAAACTTAAACCACATTTGGAAACGCTTCCTAGTGAGTACGTAAACAAACCCAGAGAATTTTTCGAATTAAAATTAAAATCATATGAAAAGCAAAAATCATTGTTTAAAAAAACTTTGTCTGTGAATGAAAAAGCTTTAATTGCCTCTTACAAAGTTTTATATAAAATAGCCAGATGTAAAACGCCTCACACCATTGGTGAAGAGCTTATTTTGCCAGCCGCGATTGATATTGTAGAAATTATGTTTGGAAATAATTTTGCAAAACAAATGCAGTCTATACCTCTTTTAAATGATACTGTTGCCCGTCGAATTGCTGATATAGCTGGAGATGTAGAGTGTCAGCTTTTGTCGAAGTTGAGTTACAAATTGTTTTCAATACAACTCGATGAGGCAACAGTTAGTAATAAAGATGCTCATTTCATTGCCTATGTTAGATTTTGTGATGATTTGTCAGTAGTAGGAGAATTACTTTTTTGCAAACCAATAGAACTCAAAGCAACAGCACTCGCTTTATTTGCTATCTTAAATGATTTTATGAACGAGGCAAACATAGAACGGAAAAATTGAATCGGAATATGCACGGAGGTGCTCGTTCTGTGTCAGGAAGATTCCAAAGTATTCAAGCACTTGTGAAACAAAAATCACCACAGTGCGTCTGGACACATTGCATGATCTACAGAGAAGCTTTGGCTTCCTAAGAAATGAGTCCTGGTTTGAATATTGTGTTAACTACGGTTGTAACCGTAGTAAATTATATATAAATGAGACCCCTGAAATCAAGAATCTTTTCCGCACTTTGTAAAGACATGGGTGCAGTACATTTAGCGTTACTATTTTATTGCGAGGTAAAATGGTTATCACGAGGGAAATTTTTGCAACGTGTTTATGAATTAAGAGAAGAAATCGCCATTTTCCTACAAGAGGAAAACAGACCGGAAGCTGAGAATTTTCGCGATAGTTTATTTATGTTGAAATTGAGCTACATGGTCAACATATTTGAGAAATTAAATAACCTGAATCTTCAACTGCAAGGAGCAAATACACATATATTGGATACGAGTGATAAAGTTAATGCTTTTTGTAGGAAATTGAAATTGTGGAGCAGAAATTTAAAGCAAGAAAACTTAACAAAATTTGAATGATTGTATTAAAACTTACAAGGCTGAAGAACATGTAAAAGTTGTTTTTGTAACCATTGAAAATCATTTAGCAATGCTAGCAAAGAATTTTAAAAAGTACTTTCTTGCTGACGACAAACTGATATCAAGTTACAAGTGGGTGAGGGATCCATTTCATAATACTCCCGAAGGACTCTCAATCGATGAGGAAGAAACCTTCATAGACATCATGGCAAGCGGTGAAACCAAAAGACAATTTAGTAATAAATCACTCTTTGAATTTTGGGCAGGAATGGATGATGAGTTTTCTGCACTAAAAACAAGGGCATTTCGCATTCTACTACCGTTTTCAACATCTTACCATTGTGAAACTGGATTTCTGCGGTGGCTTCTTTGAAGACAAAATATAGATCTCAGCTAAATATAGAAAAAGAACTAAGAGTGTCTATTTCTAATATTAAACCCTCCTTCGAAAACTTTGCTCTGAAAGACAGGCCCAAGGAAGTCACTAATAATTATTACAATTGTTTTTAATTTAGTAAGTTATTTTAATTTAATAAGTTAATTATCAAATATGTCGAAATGTATTTTGTTTTGTATGTGTGTGTGTGTGTGTGTGTTCTTTCCTTTCAGTCACTTAATCAATTTTTTTAAATAACATTTTCTCTTGGATATGCTCGCGCCCCCCCCCATTAGTGTGCTCGCGCCCCCTTAGGGAGTCGCGCCCCACAGGTTGAGAATCACTGGGGTGTTACGAAATAAAATATTAAAAGAATTCGTTTAAAGATATAAATGAATCTAGTTAAATAATTAGGCAAAAACGTTTCCTAAAACAGATAACATTTTAAAACTTATAAAATATCACATTTTTATCGCGTGGCTAATTATATAAATGACATCACAAAATCGCTTGCTTACCTCTGACGTAGAGAGTAGCAGGTCCTGAAACAGCTGTTCCCTTGGGATTGTCGGCAACACATTCGTAGCTTCCTTGGTCGTCTTCCTCCGCTTCTATAATTTGCAGCGATGCTAAAATGAAATGAATGCATCAGTTATCTAGAACGTCAAACCGAATAAAAAAATATCAACTTAACCATTAATCAGTGTAAAATTAGAAAGCAATTATAAACTTACAGAATTAAAAATTTTTGATTAATAGGAAAACAAACACTTTTGCAAAAAAATTACTGTTTTCTAAAAATATTATGTAATTTCAAGTTCTCAGATGTTTAATTAAAATAAAATTGTTATATACCGACATAAAGGTTTATTATGAACTCTTTTAACAATGATATAAGTTAAAATTTGATTTTATGTTTTAATAATTAAAATTCTAATTATCTTAGACTTATTTTATAAAAATATGATAGACTTATGTTTAACCATTTATGAAAATGAATTAAAAGTAACAAGCTAAATGCATTAATAATTTCATAATTTTACAAGAAGATTCAGAAAGAGTATTGAATAAAAAAAAAATCAGTATTTAAAAAATAATATATTAATAACTGCTACAGAAACATCAAAATTAGTTAAAAATGTTAACATCAGATGGCGCTGAAAACTGTTTTTTAGTAGAATAGTAAGTACTAATAAATATTTCAAGCATTAACGACAGGACAAGGACTGATTATTCTGTGTTTTGAATTATCTCTATTATATTTGGCTTGATAGTTGCGAGATTTTCGTTGTTTTAATGTTAAATTCTTATAGGTCTTCTTCATGAATATGCCTGTTATTTATTTATTTTTTTACGAGCACCATTAAGTTATTCTATTTTAAAATTAATCAGTTCTTTATAAAACACGACACTATTGAAATATAATAAGGTTAATTAAATGTTCTCAAATAATCATGCTTCCTTTTTAGAAAAATTCCAAAGTAATGTAAAGTATTTTTATTCGTGAGTTATTCATATATTCGAAAATTTTGCTTATAAATACATACATATTATATATACACACACAAATGTGAGCTTATATATTATAATCTTTTCATAACTAATTTTTGATGAAACAAAATGATATTTAAATATAAGAGCACAAAAGAAAAATACATAAAAATAAATATTAAAACATTTAAAGCCTCCTTGTCGATTTAAACTAACCATGAAGTGGAAGTTATGATTTATTTATTGCTTGCATAAACAATTAAATATTAATATTTATTGTGCTTTACATGTTACGTGGAATAAATTTATCTTTACTTAATGATGAATAAGCATTTATTTTTTACTATGCGGTATCCAGTGAGACACACAAATCTACACTAATATATAAAATAACCCATCCCACTAAGATATTGGCCAAAATTTCCTTTCCAAGTGCTCACTGAAGAGCTGATCCCACTGACAAATTGACTTGTTTTTGATGGGTAGACAAAATTGTATATTGAACATTATTGGCGGAAACGATTATTTGTTTAACTCACAGACCAATTGTAAGTAAAATAAAGTGACGTACACATCATCTCAACTGTAAAGAAAGAAACAACCACTTTATGGGAAAAAAACCCTATGTAAAACAACAAAATAAAAATCAAACTAAAAAGGATAATATTATCATTAAACATGCAAGCGAACTTATCTTCGAATTGCAATGAATAAATTAGTATAGTTTATTTAGTTAAGCAAGACTTGTGGTGATTCTAAAACAAGAAAAATTACCACCATCAGTAGTTAATACTCTTAAATAACAATTGATGTAATACATACATGTTTCAGAACAGATGGTGATTTCGTACTTAATGAGAAAATGTATTTTGTAAAACAGAAAATGTTTTTGGCGAAAAGAAAACGCTAATTATTGCAGCATCTATGCTGGAATTATGGACATGCTGATGAGCGATATCATGAGTGAATACTATTTAGTAGAATATAATTCAAGTTTATTTTAGAGGTAAAATTTACCAAAAATTATTTCATCAAAATTTGAAAAAAAAAAAAACGTTATTTTTGATTAATTTTGCCCAAAATATTTGAAACTTACTTATTTTGCCATTGTGGCCATCAAATTTTCTTGTGTATATACGCGTTATTTTTTAAACATTTTTACATGATCGTTTTACTTACATATTTTTTTTTACGAACAAGATTATATAATAGTTTTAGAAAATGCATGCAATATTTTTAAAGCTAAATTAATCATTATTTACAATTCTTTCAAAAGAAATTATATTTATTTTTAATATGAAAAAATGTACGCATATTGTACTACTCTTTTTTTTTTTCTTAATACATTTAAATGAAGGATTGAATAAGAAATTTGATTTTGAAGATTCCTGTTCTAAATTAGAATTTGTTTCTCCATTATGAATAACAAATCCAATATCCTGATTTTATGCTTTACTAATAATAATTTCTATATATGTAATTCTCTCTGACGATAAATTTTACTTATAAGAGTGATTAAAAAATGCCCCGAAAAAGAAAAATAAAATATTCGGTTGAGATTGCGTATAATTGTCTTCACCCTAAAAGCCAGTTAAGAGCGGAAAAAGTATTGTTAAAGATAAATAAAATCCAAGACACTAGAAGAAAGAAAACAAAAAGTTAATAGGGGAAAAAAAACGCAACAAACAGCAACAACATACGGATAAAAAAAAAAGCTACTGAATCAAAGCCATTTATTAAGACCAGACCACAGTTTATTCTGATCTATAGTGGTTTATTTTTCGCTGCACAAAATATACGATTTGTTAATGGAATATGATATTTACTTTTCCTCTTATAATACTTGCTGTGCAAAAAATGAAAGAAAAACAATCGGATATTGCCTGCTTTTTTTAAAAGGGTAGTATACAAAAGGTACATTAAATATTTGTTTTGCTGATTTTAAAACATGAATATTTAAGTAATATTAAAAATTAATACGACGAATTAAATGAGAAACTTATGTATTCAAGAAAGTATCATTTTTAACACCTTTTTTTTTTCAATTATTGAGGCAATAAGTTTTCATTACTTCAATAAAATATCAAGAATTTTTTTGGTTATAAATAAGCAATATGCTCTAATCAAAGAGTATTTTTGTATTTACAACAATACATCAAATATTGCAATGAAATCTTTGTAATAGAGGGAAAATATATAATTTCAGTTTTAGATAACTTTTTCAAACCCATTTATGTGCGATTCATTTTGTTACAAACATAATTTAATAATAAACATTGTTGATTTTTAATGGCTTCCATGGTCTTTACCAATTTCATAAAAAACTGTTCTTCATTAATCGCTTGATATTTTTAGCTACTCTTTTTTAGATTTTCTTAAAGTAATTATAACACATTTTTTGTTCTTGGAATATTTTAACATGTTTAATCTTTCCTTGGATTTAGTACGGAAACTTTTATAGTCCAGAATTTGTATAACTGCGAAATAGGTGGATTTGTAGCTTTTCATACAAAACTAATACAATTTTCTTTCCTAAACGTCAAATTTCTTATATGATATTTACAAAAAGATTTCACTTTTTAAATTTAAATCAGCTACTGGTTTTATAAGCGATATTTTTATATGAATATCGGTAATAATTTGTGCCGTATTTATGGAAAGTTCGCTTCATGATGCCAAATCATCATTCAAAAATCATATTTGTACAAAAGCTTTTAAAACATGTTTATACTCTCGAATAAAGTGGAATTTATACTTTTTGTATAATAAAGTAAACAAAGTGTGTAAACTAGAAATAATGATATTAACATAAAATTTATCATCAAAAATGGAAAATTTACTTTATTGTATATTCATAACTTTTAGCATTAAATACTATATATTTTTTTGTTTCTAAGCAATTTTTAAAACATTTATTACTTAAAATCATCTTAAATTAGTCACCTTTATGATTCTTTGCTCAAGTTTTTCCATTTTAGCATTTTTTACTGATATCTGTCATAGAAATCTAATTCATATCATTTTTTTTGTTATGTTAAAATATTAATGAGCCCACATTTTTATCCTGAATATTTCATCAACTGATGACGTAACACTAAATCACAGCTATACTGCGTGATTTGTAATAGTTCTGGAAATTTTTAAGTCTTTTGTAATATTACGGAAAATTTTCAAAAGAATTAAGTTCTTCAATGAGAATTTTACGTTTCTCTTTTTAATTTAAAATTTCAAGCAGAAAATAATTGTACATGTTTTTGAAAATATTTGTATATATTGAAGAACACGCGTTCTTTTTATTAAATATGAATTTTATAAAAATATGTGAAATTATTTAAAAAAAAAATTCATATATAACTTGCGATTTTCACTTTAGTCCATAAGGACACATACATATTTTGCTTTATTAACAATAGATTTTCTTATAAAACTTATAAACAGAAGTATCATCAAAGTTCTTACCGATTAACAATTCGCAAATTCACAAATAAATATATACAAAGAAACACACACGCATATATATTATATATAGGTATATATATATATATATATATAACAAAAACACTAGTGATTTATTTATGACATAGAGGCAGAATAATATCATTCTAAGAAATTTTTATACCTTATAAGCTCTAAATGTGTTATTTGTGATACTTGAATTATGTGAATTTCTTATATATGCGTTCTCTAAGTCTCTCTGTATTGATAAAACCTTGTTTTGATAAAAATCCTAATTTATTAAAGTTTATAACTCCTTTAGTAATAATTAATATAGTTATAGTAACTACTGATTTCATTATTTATGATTAAAAGTCATTATACTTTAAAAAGATTAAATTATTAACTATTCAAAACTTCAGTAGTAGGAAAATATTTTACAATCAATTCGCTAAAGGAATTAGTACATAATAGAACACATAAAACTTCTTTTAAAATCAGACGCCGAAAAGCAGACGATTATGATTGCATTTGACTCGTACCTAATGCTGCCAACGAAACAAATCAAATTTTTGTTAAATCTAAATTAAATTTAAACTTAATTTCATATATATATATATATATTATTAAAAATGAAAGGTTATATTTTTAATTTTACCAGACACAAATTTTTGAGTTTATGGAATTCTATTAATTCTTTTGTTCTCTAAAATTACTTTTTCAATGTGGATTTTAATTATTTTAAGTACCATGGGGAAAAGGGGGAAATAATTAGTTTCCTCTTAAAGAACGCATCGACTGTATGATACTGTGAATTAATTTACAATAGTTAAGTAGACAATGTGGGGGAGAAAAAAGAAGATAATGGCTATAATTCTAAGTAAGACATAGCCTTATCTTCACTTGATGCAGTTTTCTGAGATAATCGAGTTCCACGTTAATCTCGTTACGGCTTTCTTCGCTAATTAATTAACGGTCCGGAATATAGCCTCGAACTCAACTCATTAGCTTCCAGAAATTGGAATAGATACCTCATTTTTTAAGACCTGGCTCAAAAATGTCTCAAAAGTCTTTCAAGAAGCTCAAGAATTATTGTTATTATTTTTTGGCGACGCTGGAAAGAAGCGAGCGATAAAAATTTCGAGGGGACGGCCAAAGCCCATTTGCGAAATTGTTACTTATGCGTCGTGCCTTGCTCAAAGTGGATGTGGCAGGTAGAGAGCCCACCCCCACCCCCTCACAGTCCAGATCCACAATAAATCCACTTTGGTAGGAAGTCAAAGGAAATGTTTATTTAAAATTTATGGATTTGGAAGAGAAGATAAATTTACGAGCTGCTTGTTGGTCCTGAAGGGCCGACAAGACAAAGAACCCCTGCTGCACACCCCCAGCCATAGATTTGTCTGACAAAAGCAAACGACATAATCTACTCAGCCCTGGAAACGGAGCGATTCTTTCCTGGGAAGAAGCATATTTATCAATTCCTCCTTAGAAATGAAGCATATTTTTACCATTTTACCCCTCCTAGAGGAGCCTCGTATTTTGCTTCATAATTTAAATATTGTTTGCCAAATGTCAGAGCTTGTGTACATTTCCCGGCAATCGATTGAATAATTTATCTCTCGTAAGTTATTCGGATGTTCTTTCTCTTTGATGCCATATCCTGTTTCGGAAAAGAACGGATTATTCGGGAAAGTTCTTTTTAGAATATTTCTTCATAACGAATTGATCATATTTAAAATTTTATCTTTCACAAAAAAAGACCCTCAAATGGAAAAGCTTATTCAATATGTATGAAGAGTATTTTTTTTATCATTCTTTTTAAGAGGGAAAAACAGTGTAATCCTAAAAATTATTTAATTGAATTATTTTCGTTAAAATATTGCATGTTTCAAGAAATTAAAAATTTCCATTATTATTTATGTAAATAAAATACTGTTCGCTCCCCCCCTCTGAATTTTTGTCCGGTGTGATATTGAGAACGGTTGCACACAAATGAGATTTAAACTTACATCGAAATTCAATTTCTGGTGTAATTCACCTAAACTAAAAACAATGTTTCAATTAGAAATTAAGACTATTTCATTTGCAATTAATTGAAATCGTAATTAATGCTGATTTGAATTCCCTGTACAGTTGTTTATACTACGATGCAATCAATTTAAGCGATGTAACTTTCAACTTCAGAACTCTTCTCGCTTATAGAAAAAATCTCATGGTTCCTTTCCTTTTTTTAAATTTTCCGTCTATAAGGTAACACTGGAACAAACAATAGAAACTAGGAATAGGAAAAAAATATTTACGACTACTAATTTCTCTTTCTTATTTCATTTTTATATTATTTTTAAAAGTAAAGATACTGTTTTTTATTTTTTATAAAATATTATGTTTGCCCTCTTCATCGAATGCTTTTTCGCCTTTCCCAATACATCGCAGATCAGAAATACATTTTAACTCCGATGAAAAGAATCTCGATTTCAATACTTAATGCATTCATAACGGAAGAGAGCTTTCAAGCACATCACATTACGCAATAAATAAAAAATACACGTTTTACTAAAAGCTATAAAAATAAATTAGAAAAAAATTTTTTATGGGAACTTTAATTTTTTTATAACTACAGAAAGAGTCTAAGTATACTTTGAGGGAAATAATATGGTTGCGTATAAGTATTTGACATGTAAACAAATTATTTCCTATTGTTTGGGAAAAACATGCTCGGGGAAATGATCTAAGATACTTAATATAATATGCAATAGCACTGAGCAGGTAAGGCTGCTGCACCCCTATTTTGTCTGAATTCAATGAGATTATTAACGAAGATATTGCATCATTCTTGAAGAAGGGTATTTTTCAAGTCCAAGACAGAAAAATAGAATCATTTTACAATGCAGCTTACGGGTATGTTCTCGACATGCTGGATCAGATTTTAGTTAAGAGAGCATGGTGGCTACTTCACACGCTGTATTGTTTCAACCTTAAGCATGTTCTGCAGAATTCAAGCTGTTAGCGTTAAGAAAAAACGAGAATCATCAACAATTACTGTTAAAAGATATGACATGTCTTATTTTTTATGATTACAAAGTTTTGAAAGCCCATTCCTAAGTTTTGAATTCTTTGTTGTTTAGACAATTTTTAATTTTGTAATTTATTATACATAAGCACAAAAAAATTATATCCATTACTATCTTAGTAAACATTATTTTATCATAAGCATAACACTTGAAAACTATAATTTGTTTACTCCTTCTGGTTTGCTAGTGAGTGCAATGTATAAAATAAATCGTGCCATTTATTGGTATAGTATTTGCAAATAAACACTTTTTTTAATAAAAATTTAATATTGGTATACTTTTTAAGGATTAAGGTATTCTAATTTTGAGTGTAATAAAAATGACATTTCATATACTCGTTAAATAGCGTACTATTCCAATTATCATGGAGGAAAGGCTAAAAGTAACGATAAAATATTTTTTGTTAAATTATCAAGGAGAGCAATTCATTCACCAGGATATCAGGAGCACTTAAATTTTATAAATAAGGATATACGAGTAAAATCCCTTTGATGAGAGTTTGACACTAAACTGATACCAAATCGTTTTGCGGTTGCCTCTTATTTGCATAGTTAATGAGTAAAACAAAAAAATTAATTTTTGGAAAGAAACGGGAAATTAATGTGTTAGGAAATACTATTAATTGCGATACAGTTACTTTCAAAAATAACTAAAGCATTGAATTTATTGTTTCAAGAAAAAAAATTATTTAAATGAAAATCCTAAAAAGAATAACATTTTGATGGCGACCGTTGTATTTGAGCAATTGTTTTTTACTGTTGGCGAAAAACTATGCTGTTTGGCGCCATTTTTTTTCTGGTCGATGGCAAAAAAATGGCGCCAAACAGCCATAATTCTCAACTGGTTTCTCATACGCACTAAGTTCAATTTCAGTAGTTAATGCTAAAAGAGTGAAGGAAAAAACTTCATGGGGTTTCAATTTTATAAAGAAAATGTGTTATCGTTGGAGTCAATTTTATATAACTTTGCATCAAAATAGCCCACATTAAATCAAATAAATATAAATTTGAAAAAAAAAAAAATTATTTAATTTTTCTCTCTTTGAAAAATAATACCTACAACAAAATAATACATCGTTCTTCCATTGAAAAAGCAATGAAACAGGCTTTTGTATTTGCCGAAGTCCGCATTTCTTTATTTCTTTTGAGGCAAAGCGCCCTCTAGCGGTCTCGTTCTCATTGCGCGACTCCATTAAATTTCTTTGATGTGTTTCTTCCAAAGTTTGACAAATCGCTTCTTTCTCACCACTGGAGGAAGTGATGATGATAAAAAGAAGGGGTCTTCCATGATTAGAGATTCGTTTTCTTTTTTCTTAAAGGGGATTGTCTGGAAAGAGAGGAGAGGTACTCCTCTGATTCCTCGTTTATCATCATTAAGAAGATGCTAGAAAGTGAAAAACCATCTTCGAAAAGAGGAGGTAAGGAAAGCAACCAAGATAACCTCTCCTTCGCTTGGGTTGGTGATGCTCTTAACAACACCCTTTCTTAAGGGACAGATGGATTTAAATTAGAGGGGCAGGCGAATTCTGCCTCCTCCTAAAAAAAATGAAAGCGTAAATTATTCCCTGAAAGTAAACTGCATCACATATTGTTCTACACCGTCGCGAGACTTCTTAGGAGAATTAAGAGGTGAATAATAACAGAAACCAACTTTGAAAGAAACACAGAATTCCATCAAACACTTTTTGTTTGATGATGTGATTTTGTTTTAAAAATGTACAAATTGATATTCTTCACCATTTAAATAATGTTACTTAATCACATACTAAGATTGCATAAAGGACCATTGTTCAGGAACTATTGAAAAATATTTATGATATGCATTCGACATAATGTAGACCTATGATATGAAAAGTATATAAAATAACTGTAACCATCAATGATGAGAACTGTTTATTTATTTATTTTTTTGAGTATTAAAATGTCAATATGGGGTGTGCTGCCTCACTTTTTCAACTGTATAGTAATTTGGGGTGGAGTCCGACTTCTTCAGTACATACATGCCATAGGTAACCATTTATTTAGGGTACGCAACCATTTATATAAGGAAAGGACAAAGACAGGATAGAAAGAAAGGGAAAGTACATCCATGCACGAAGCGGGATTCGAACCCAGTACCTACCCATTCGCAGTCAGGCACACTGACCCCAAGACAAACTGCGCGGCAGAACTATTGATAAGGGTTTAAATAGGAGGAAAACATTGATCCAATTTTTATAAATTATCGGTGTTTGTATTTTTTTTCTGAAAAATTTATATTATAATCCAAATTTTTTTTCCAATAGTGGCCACTGCTTCTCCATAACAAGGCCAGAAATTGCTACTCATTTAGCGTTACCCGGTGGGCACCTGTGAAAAAAGTCACGGAGGCGAGGCCACGTCACACCACCCGTTCATAGGGTGGGCCACATTCATAAATCATCTCAGGAGAAAGGAGAAAGAAACACACAGGAAGAAAACGTCCATACCTGAACCGGGATTCAAACCCAGGACCCGCTGGAGTCAGGAACGCATCGGCCTTCTTATTCCAAAATTTATGTCGATTAAATATTTGAGTTCAATAGGCCAATTCTAATTTGAGAGTGTAAATCTTATCTTCTAATTATTTTAAATGAATTCATTTTATGAAAATTAAAACTTAATTTTTCTGCAGTTAAAGAACATCATTAGATGAAAGATATAAGTTTCGTGAGACAGCAAAATTTTATCTTCTGAAGAGAGAAAATATTTAATTTAAAAATCGAATTGTTAATAATGGAATCATAATTTAGATTCATTTTAATTATGATTACATAATTTTTGTAACACTTAGAACTGTTTATCTACGGATAAATCAGAACTCACATCCTTGAACGAGGGAGTAGCGCGGCTCGCTCATGTCCACAGGGATGTAACTCTTCAGCCATCGGATGGTGATGGGGGGAGTACCCTCCGCACGGCAGGGAAGCAGGGCGTTGCGCCCCTTCTCCACGCCCTGGATCTGGGGCTGAATGGTGAATCTTGGAAATCCAGGTGGAACTTGGTCCTCTGCAACAAGATATATAAATTTAGAAATGACGATCAGTTGCACAAAAGAGAACATTATTAAAATAAATTTCTCGCGTTAACATACTTTTACACTGCTCTCTTCTACATAGAATACATTCTTAAATACAGAATTTAAATATTCAAATTTTAAAACTTTTTTAATTTCATGTAAATTTCAAATTTAGAAAAATAATTATATTAGGAATTTATGCAGGTAATAAACAATATCGCTCACTATTGCAAACGGAAGAACTATGGATAACGATTAATACAATAGAGACAAGTAATTAAGAAATATAAGATAATTTGAAGATGTTTAAATGATCATCTTTCTCAGACTTTAATGAAAGCATTTTCCCCGGAATTCTTAGGAAATAATCTTAATGAAATGAATGCTTAGTACGCCATTTTTTAGAAACCAGTAAAAAAAAACACCAATGTACCAGGAATTTAACCATTTGCGCTGGAAAGATATGCCACGCAAGTCGTAATGCTTTTGTCACAGAATCGTCAATGACGTGGTATCTACGTCGTCACTATATACATATATAATGATATTCTATATAACAGGGGTGGGAAAGACGTCGACCGCAGTCGACTGGTAGACGGCGAAGACATTTTCGGTAGTCCCCGCGACCATCCCGATAATGACCTCGGATATTAACAATTTAATTTAAGACTTATGACATAGAATCAATGAATTATTTAAAATAAAAATTTACTACAGTCTACGCTTTAAAACCCAAAACAAACTGTGCAAGATTTACAATTTAAAGATTTATGATTAAAGGTTTACGATTTAAAACCTAAAATGGACATGATGAGCGCGATTAAAACCTTAAAAAATTATAGAAAGGTATGCATCTCAATTAAAAAAACATGAATTGAGAAACTTCAAAAACATGGAGGAAAAGTGCATCCATAATCCAAACTGAGACTTCGAAGATTTCACTTAATACTTACTTGTTTTGTTTAAAGAATTTGAAAGAAGATTCGCTGACTTAATTAGGTTGAAAGAAATACTCAATTTTATGATATTTCCATTTAATGAAAATGTCAACATAGATGGAGTATCTGAAAAAATAGGACATTTAATAGATATCACATCAGTCACGGTCGAGAAAGAAATTATTAAATTAAGATGCGATATATTTCTTAAATTCAGAGCATATTTAGCGATACTGATTTTTGGAAAGTAATTTTTGAGGAAACGTTTTCAAATATTTACAAATTGATTTTGTATTTGAAATCCTAATTTGGATCGAGGTATCTTTGCGAATCTGCTTTTTCAACCATAAACAAAAAACAAGCATTTGTTGCATTTAACAGATGAACATTTAATTTCGTGTTAATGCATTGCAATAAGCTCGTACAAGCCACGAAATGATAAACGTGTCGCAGATATACAGTGCCAAATTTCAACAAAACGAAGTGAATAGGAAGCTCTGCCATTGGTAGACCGCCTTCGATTTTTTAAATGTGAAGTAGACCCAGGATCCCAAAAGTTTGGCCACCCCTGCTATATAACAACGAATTATTCTGGACTGTTCCAGAACATACGTCGATAAATTCTTTGCAGCGCAAGTGGTTAAAAAAACTAATAGGTTTGATTATTAAATTATTCAAAAAGTGTACGAAGAATTTCAAGAATTTTAATTAAATAATCAGGAAACAATTATACGTACGACTATTTATCGACTATTTTCATAGTTCAATAAAATTATTATAAACTTTCATAAGCCACTATTTTTAATCCGTAATGCTTAAGATATTAATCACTGGCTAAAGATAAATACAATGGCTTAAAATGAAAAGCTCACTGAATCAGTCATTAAAATTGAATAACTGGAGAAGTGAACAGAAATTATCGTGCATCTTAATTAAAAAATCAGGCGACAAATGTTGACATAAAATCATCTCCTACTTCTGTCATTCATTTAAAATAATATCCAACATTTAATATTCTATTTCTAAGAGCGCAGAATAATAAACTCTTTCACAAAGATCTTGTAACAATTCAGATTTATATACAAGTACTTTTAATTCTGTTGCTTAAAAATGGCTGCAAAATGGGATTAAGTAATTTAAGGAGTAAACATAAATTACTAACAAATTGAATTGTAATATTATCACAGCTACATTTATAATAATTTAACACCTATACCAATTTTTCAAATTTATGTCTTTGTTAGAAAATGCAGAATAAGCATAACATGTATATATATACATATATATATATATATATATATGTATATATATATATCTTGGTAATGAAATAAATATATATACCTATATAATGTTGTCTAAGTTCAATCATTGAGATTAACTAATTTAAGAATTTAGTTACTGTAACTAAACAAATTATCGTGTTAAGCTAATTCAATGTAATTACTATTTATTTTATAAAAAAATAAACTCTTTTTTATATAGTATATGCAACATTTTTTGCTCATTGTTCAATAATTGTAGCAGCGAACAAAAATCTGCATTTTTCAAGAGAGCACTCTCAACTTCAGAGCAACAACAAGCTTAAAACAGAATTAAGAGCGAATTCGGTTATTAAGATTAAATAATTTAAGGTCTAAATATAGTTAATATCATAATCACAGAACAATTAGATTATTAGAAATTTTATACTCATATAACATGTATTTTCATAGTTCTATAATAGCGAGATAAAACAATCAAGATGTTTATTAAGAACATGATTTTAATCACCGCATTAAAACTTAAGAAAAATTATGGATACAGTTATTGCGATTAAAAAAATTGAAGAAAAAAAATACATATTTATTTTTATCTGTAACTTGTAGAATTTTGAATGATTCATAGAATTTTAGAACATGTTTGAAATTAATTATTTATAAATATCTAACATGAACAACAATTATTTATAAATGTGTAACATCTGTACTTGTTCAATAGTTAAGAAATGGAACAACAAAATTACAAGAAACAGTTAAGATGTTTCTTAGGAACGTGATTTCAATCAACGCAATTAAACTTAAGAAAAATTACGGATTCAGTTATCGCGATTAATCAATTGAAGAATAATAATAAACCATATTAATTTCTGTCTGTAACTTGTAGGAATTTGAGACATTCGAATGATTTATAAAATTTCGGAACATTTTTGGAATTGATTATTTATAAATATCTAACATAAATATCTGACATGAACAATAATTATTTTATAAATATCTAACATCCGTACTTATTCAACAGTCAAGAAATGGAACAACTAAATTATCAGAAACAGTTAAGATGTTTCTTAGGAATGTGGTTTTAATCACCGCATTAAAACTTAAGAAAAATTACGGATACAGTTATTCCGATTAATCAATTGAATAATAAAAATTAACCATATTTATTTCTGTCTGAAACTCGTGGAATTTTGAAACATTCGAATGATTTATAGAATTTTGAAATATTTTTGAAATTCATTATTTATAAATATGTAACATGAACAATAATTATTTATAAATATCTAACATTTGTACTTGTTCAACAGTTAAGAAATCGAATAGCAAAATTATCAATTTCTAAAATGCAATTTTTATTAATGTTCCATACTGCGTTTACAAGAAGCGCATTGATTTGTTTATTAGTATGAAATATTTACTGAATAAACATAAAATGTAAACGAACAAATATATAAGAAAATTTACAGTTAAGTTTATTAAGAAAAATCAAAAATATTTTATTTAACAAACGTTGAGTTACTTTTATCACTATAAACATCGTATAGCGAAAAGTTAATAATTTCTACTTTAAATTCCATGAATTTATTCATAAAATTATTTTAAACTCTTTGAAGTGTAAGCTAAGCTCCTAGATTTCTTTTAAAATAAAATAATAACAAAGAAATATAAAAAAAAATAATAACGATATGCGTAAAAAATAACTAATTTAAGCCATCGGTAAGATTATCTTCTGTTTCTATAATATGTTACTCGCATGAAAAGGAAAATGAGAAAAAATAAATAAATAAATTAGAAAAATATATAGAAATTAGGAAAAAAAATGATTTATAGAAAAAATAATATAAAGCTATAATAAATTTATTCAGTCTTGCTAAGACTACAATTAAAAGAGTAATAAAAAATGTTTCATTGAATTTACATATTCCCTATTACAAAGCATAAATTTATGATCTGAAGTTAAATAAAGAGATTAAAAAAATTAGCAAAAATTTTCATTTAAATATTAGTTTTAGAATATATACTTTTTTAATCTTGGTTAACATTAAATACAAGTTTTAAATTGTATTAATTTCTAGTTTGGAGTGATTGGCTGTGAAAGACACATTTTTAGTAGCCTATATGTGACAAATGACGTCACTAAATCCAGCCAACAACCATGCAATTTAGAAAGACAATCAAGAGACGAACTCGACTTCTGAGCTGGTCTCATGCCTGGATGGCTCCTTCTGCTGTAAGCTATACACTTCACGGTTTTTAAATTTATCTTTTATTTGTGTTACAAGTGGAAGAAAAGCTTTCTTCGAAGTGAAAGGTTACGAGTTCAAAGGCAACTACTATTTAACAACAAAATACAAATTCATTTACTTCATGCACACCTGCACGGTTGAATATTTGACAATTTTCCAGGTTTTCTCCCTTGAAATAAATAAATAAGGCCTACTATCAATGCAAATTCCTTTCAAAAAGCAATGAACATAAAAATACAGCCTTCAATTTTTAAGATGTTTTCTACAAAGTGATCTGTTTTTTAACAGGAACATGATTCTAAAATCTTTTAATGAATGTAACATAGTTGCTTATTACTTAGCAATAAAAATACTCTATTTTTAATGAAAAGTCCCTGGTTCTAATTAGGTTATTTTTGAATAATGTAAAATAAGGAATCGTCATTTCTAGTTTCTTCATACATGTCAATCGTGTAAAAAGAAATTGAGCGTTTGGTTTTCTGAATTTTTGTTTAGTTCGAAATCTGTTTCAAATAGTATACGAATATGATCTTGGAAAAAAAGTAATCACTGATCTGAAAATTGAAACTGTAAGGCTCAAAAAGGCTTAGTGGTACGACAGTGTTCTTCAGAGCGAATTGAATCGGGTTCGATCCCAACCACTGTTGCACAATAGGAGATGGAAGTTGCATTTCTGCATGCAATTTATCGGAGTGGGTTCTTTGAAATTTTTTAAGTTTTCTTCCTAGATACATGAATATAGTCCGCTATAAAAAATATATTCCTCTCAAAAGGTACTTAAATGGTGGACATTAAAGTATTTTACATCACCATTAGACAATCTACAAAGCAGTGCCAAAGTTTTTCGATGTTTCCTCCTTATGACACGAGAATAGTTTATTATCGATGAAAAAGTGTTTGGAATTTAGTTGAAGATAAAATTATAATCTCTTTTTATGCGATAATTCGTTGAAATTCTGTTTCTATTATATTATCCTATTAACAACTAAATTATCTTGATATGTGCTTAATAATAATTTTATACATGTTTAATCTTTTTTACTGCTTTTAATTTTCCTTGAATTTAAAAACCAACTCTAAGAGTAAATAGCAGTGTTTTTTTTATATGTTTTATGAAAGAATTCGAATGATTCGTAGAATTTTGGAACATTTTTGAAATTGATTGTGGAGTAGACAAATTAATATACAACCCCCTACAAAAAAATGAATTAAGAGAATGAACTAAATTGGAAAAACTAATTGTATCCCATTTCTTAAGAAACCAAATTACTTTGAATTCTGCGACAGAAATATGCAAATTAACTTAAATTTCATTGGCTTCTGTTTCGTTTGACGAAAATAGTTTTAGACAATTACATAATGTCTTATTTCTACTAACTTCTTTCCAGATTAAGTCCCTCTGCTTTTATTTCTCAAACGATGAAGGGGATTTAAAAATAAAAATCCGCAGCTCCCCTTTAATCACCAATTATCTGATTTAAGTTAAGAACCTAATCGTAAATTGGCGAAAAACGTATTGCGCCCGAAGCCTTGATTTGCGATTTTAGAATGCATTTCATTAATATTCATTAATATATTTTTTTAATTTCTTAAAAATCGTTCCAGTAGTGTAGGCGTATAAGCACTTAGGGAACAACATTCTCGTCTGCTGTGAAGCAATTAAATTCAAATATACTTTTCGCAGACGATAACGGAATTAAAAAAAAAAAGATCAAATGCGAATAGATCAGTCGAGGGTAGAGAATGCGTAGACAGAGGGGGTATCCTGCCAAATTGCAACTTATTAAAGCCGAATCATTCCAAAATCGCCTCGAGATATGAAGTTTTGGAAACCAATCTCGAACAGGAAGATGGTTTCGGAAGGGGGAGTGATGGAACGGTTAGAATAAGGACATACAAAAAAGGGGGGGAGATACGGGGGTGCACAACTCGAAATTCAATAAACTCTGTTCTCTAGGTGTTATGTAAATGCTTCGTACTCCCCATCCATTTCTATAGAGATAGAAAAAGGGGTGTGGGCTGAAAAAGGGGGAATGAAAAAAAGAAGTAAAATGTTCTGTGTGTCTTACTGAGAGTTATTCTTGAACCTCGGGTGGCAACAAGTTGGCAATATCAGGACGATGCGAAAAAGTAAGGGGTGGTTCTACAGAAAAAAATAAAGAACAGATTTCTGGAGTGTTGAGAATATGAGATCATATTTGTTTGCTCCTTTGCTTTTTAGATTACGAGAAGAATTGCTGTTTTTTTTTTTTCTCCCGTGTTGAACGAGTAAAGAATTTAAGAATTTTTATTTTTTTTCTCATTCGATCTTAGGAAGCAATAGTCTTTTTTTTCTTCCTTTTAAAATTTCAATTGAGGTAGGGCGGAGCAAATAAATGCACCTCTAAATCTTTTTGCGAATTGCTACAGCCAGTTCCAAGTTGATGTTTTTCTTTATTTTTGGTCAGATAAGATCGTGTTTGCGCATGTATTTTGAATTTATTTTCAGTTATCAAGCTCTAAAAAAGGGGCCTAACATATAACGCACAAAATGTATTTTTCGCGAAAGGAACCATGGGTAATTCTCAGCAATAACGTCACGCGCAATAAAAACTCTCGAAAGAAGAAATAAATTAGCACCAAATAGTTCAAAAATAAAAATTTCCCCTTTTTATATATATATATATCTCGGAAAATTTCTACAAAACCAAAATTACAGGGGAAGCAAATTGTAAAAAAAAACTTTATATGTTTCAAGTTATACAATTTGCACTCCGACATTTGAATAAATAATATTTAGGTGATACATAAACAATACGGAATAAAATATGGCTGTGATGAGTGTATTTATATGCAAATTCTATGAGGTAATTCACAAGAATATTCTGTGTAAACGAGCTAACAGCACATTTATTTATAAATATAGGCTGCTAAAAATATTCACAGAATAACATCTATTTTTAATTTTCTTGTTTTCCAGTAAAAGATATTTTGTTGAGATGGAAAGTGAAATATTTTAAACTTGAGGTTATGAATATGAAAAATAGTAGCTTTTTTATTATACAATATGAAAGAAAAACGTAATTTAAACTAAACTTCCATTTTGAAGATCGCACAACTCAATTTATTGCATCGTATTTTTAAAATTAAAAATATAGATAATTTAAATAGTTTTTTACACCATAGAGAAAACATAAAATATTTTAGTTACCCAACAATACATTGATTAAAATAACCTCGGCGATTTTTAAAAAATATAATTCCTTATATTATAAATATGTGAACAAATGATATAAATTTTTAATACTTTGAATTTGAAAAGTAAAAATATATAAATGTAATCATTAATTATTTATAATTCAAGCATGAAAATAATACTTTTAAATTAAATTCACTAACGTAATATTATTAATTTACTTTGTTTATTAAAGAAATGAATGCCATACGCGATACGCTTTAAAACTTATTTAAAAAACTTTTAATTAGCGTTTCTGAACAGTAAGAAAATTTTGCGCTAAAGATGTAAATTTTAAATATGAAGAATCATAAAGAACATTTAAATAACACATAAACTCAAATGAGGCCGATTAAAGTAAAATGAGTTAATAGAGTCGAATGAGGCAATTTAAAGACAATTTTTTCATGCTTAAAAATAAATTGCTAATTTCTTTTTTTTACTTATTTTTTAAATTTTTTTATTTATTTTTTTTTGTCGAGTGCTAGCCGGACTGGCAGTATGGGTGCGCTGCTCCACTCTTTCAACTGAACCGCAATTGGATGTGAAGTCCGACTTCCTCAGTACACACAATCCATAGGAACCCGTTTATAGGATAGGCAACCTTTCACAACCCATTCATACAAGGAAAGGACAAAGACAGGAGAGAGAAAGAGAAAGTACATCCATGCCCCGACTGGGATTCGAACCCAGACCTCCCTATCCGCAGTCAGGAATGCTGACCACTAGACAGCGTAGGCGGCATTTATTTTTAATTAAAAGGATTAAAAGAAATTAATTAGAAAAACATATTGTTTACTTTATGTTTTTTCCTTTTTTTAAAAAAAATTTTTAAGTTTGTTTCCGGAACACTACTTACAATTAGAATACAAACCAAATGCATTTCATTACTTTCAGAACATAATTGTAATTTTTAGAAACATATTCGATAATAATTATGAAAAATATAAAATTATATTGCTACACTGATGAAAATTGCGAAATATTTTAAAAATATCAAAATATTCGAAAAAAATGAAGCGAAAAAAAAATTTAAAAAAACCATAATAACAAGAAAGAAATGAATTTAACAGCAGAAAAAATGATGCAATGAATTTAGCTAATATCTGCAAATGCAGAAAAGCAAAGTATGTTATAATATTTAATTAATTTTCATTCAAATATTTTTTTTTTAATTTTTATGCAGTAGGGTGATTAGCGTCTTTTTCTTATGTAAAATAAATTTATGTTCAAATCTCTGCAGAAATATTGATTGATAGTTATTGCTAGAAAACTAAACGACACCATTAGAATACTTAAGTATATTACTGGTTATAAATAATTTAGTGTGTTCTGGGTGGCCACTTATATTCTTTTCCTGGCTTGGTTTGATTTGTTTGTCACTCAACCATTTTTTACAAATGAGAGCTAGTTAAACCATACGGTTTAAAAATGGATTCTATACCACTACGAACATCCATTATCGAGATGGGATTCGAACTCACGAATTGTAGAACCAAAGATAAGTGTTTCTGGCTTGGAACTGTAAGGTTCTTTATTGATTGTTTAATTTATCTCCATTCAATCAGAAACCTCTATGCTGAGCAAGTTCACATGTACATTAAATATTAGATTGGGGAAAAAGAAATCTATTATTTTTACGTGAACTTTATGTAACTTCCTTTGGATTCACTTTGTAAAAAGGTTTAAAAGAGCTTTCATGTAGATTTTTAGGTCTTGCGCGTTACGACTGCTGACATGCGGTTAACTTCGATCATTTTTGATATTTTATAGACATTTTCGACGATGCTGTATCCACATGCGAGGTGCATCTCTAACATCAAAAATACCCGAACGGAATCGACGAAACCAAAATTGTACGTAACTGGTTGTTACAGTCTTATATAGGACGATAAACACCTTTCACAATTTTACCTCACGAGATATCGATCACTACAGACGTCTTCCGAAAGAATAATGGATTACTTTTTCCCTAACCTAATATTATTAGAGATAATTATCTTTTCCCATTTGGAGAAAAGTTATTTTTCAAATAACCATCTTTTTACTTGAATCTTGTGATTTTAAAGCAAGTTAATCGTTTCAAATAACGATCTTATCACTTGAAGTTTTAAAGTAAGATAGTTGTTGGTGGTGAAATTCGCAATTAAATGACGGATATGAAGAAATGCCACTTGCAACTGTCTCTTTCGATCATATCTAAAAATCGTTGTCTGTTTAATTTGTTGCTCAAAGCTCATTTTTTGCACATAACAGCTAATTAAATCAAGACCATAATGGATAAATTAGATCCCGAACTACTACAAACATCCATGACGGGGTACGAAGCCACGAACTGTTGAGTTGAAAGCCTTACCTTCTGGCTGCCAACACGGCTAAAAGTCGTCTTTATGTGTTCTCTAAAGATTATTTTACCAGTACAGTACATTATGTAGTACAATACATTATCCAGCTCTAATATACGTTAAAATGAAATAAACTGAAAGTTAAAACTGTAAGATGAGAACACTTAATTCACATTCAGAAAAAATAAAAAAAAAATTTCCGCAGAGTTTAAATCAGAAAGCAAAAAGGGTAAAACATTGCAGATTGAAAATAATAACTGAGTTAAGTGCCGAAAATATTTAAGACTTTAGAAATAGAGATAAAAGCTTTTTTGATACAATACTTGACGCAGTGAAAAAAAACCCTGAAGCAAAATTTATAATATTTTATTAAGATTTTTATTCATATCTAATTTTATTAGATTTTCTAGAGAAATGAGTTGGGTTTTTTTATATTGAGACTGTTCTTTTTTTATGCATATGTAAAATTGTATTAAAAAAGGGCAAATTTACATTCTCTTTTCAGTCAAAATTGATTCATTTAAACTGGGATTTTTTGTGCTATACGGATAAAGAATCAACAATCCATTTGTAATTAGCCTTTTTCAATATTAAATTGGAAATAAACATGTCAGTTACTAATAGAATATAAATAACATCATATGTTCGGAAAAAGACTTCGCTATTGTAAAAGCAACAAGTTAGATTTTTTTTTGTCGAGTGCCAGCCAGACTGGCAGTATGGGTCACTGCTCCACTTTTTCTACTGAATCGCAATTGGGTGTGGACTCCGATTTCCTCAGTACACACATGCCATAGGTACCCGTTTATAGGGTAGGCCATTCATACTCCATTCATACAAGGAAAGGACAAAGACAGGAGAGAGAGAGAGAGAAAGAGAAAGTACATCCATGCCCGAACCGGGATTCAAACCCAGACTTCCATATCCGATGTCAGGCACGCTGACCACTAGACAGAGTATGCAAGTTAGATAAATAAACTTATTTTGACATACTGAAGTGAAGAAACTGATATCTAGTTGGTGGTTGTTGTATTTGCACCAGCAAGTTTCCCTGAGTTGGGCTTTACCAGACCTTCATTTGTGGTGAGAGAATGTAGAGAAAATACCCATTCAGGAAGAAAATTTGATTATTTCATTCAAAATCAAAATGGAAAATGCATTAGAAATGTTTTAACGTCTTCTAAAAATAAAAATAGATGGAGAGAACGAGGAATATGTTATGTAAACTCCAATGAAATATAAATCAAAAGGATTCTATAATTTAGTAGGAAAAGGCATATGAAAAAAAATCTGCAAGTTCGATAAATAAACTAACCGAAATCTGACACGCTGAAATGAAAAATACATGTTCACGATTATTTCATTGGTGGGAAGGAAATGAAGGGAAAATACCAATTCTCCGATGAAACATTTGATTATTTAATTGAAAAGTAAAATGGAAATACGATTGAAAAATTTAATATCTTCAGAAAATAAAAATAAATAGCAAAACTACCAATATGTTCTTAAATAACTCCAATAAAATACAGTTCCAATAAATACATAAATCAATGGGGTTCTATAACTTAGAAGGATTCGCTTTTCCGTCTGGAAAAAAGAATCTGCAAGTTCAATAAATAAATTAACCGAAATCTGATACACTGAAATCAAAAATACATGGTTATAATTCTTTTATTGGTGGTGAGGAAATGTAGAGAAAATAGCAATTCTCCAATGGAAAACTTGATTACTTAAATGAAAATCAAAATTAAAAAAAAAAAAAAAAAAAACGTTTGAAGTATTTATCGACTTTAGAGAATAATAAAAAACAATTTGAACGTACAACATGTTTCTTTTTTATATTTTATAGTATTTTTTGCCGTCTACCCTGTCTAGTGGTCTCTGTGCCTGACTGTGGATGGGGAGATCCTGGGTTTAAATACGAGTACGGGCATGAATGCATAATTTCTCTCTTCTGTCTTTGTTCTTTTCTTGTATAAATCGGTTGTGAATGGTTGCCTA
>JAPDSC010064431.1:72468-92289 GCA_026290005.1 Latrodectus geometricus
TAACCTCAGTTTTAAACTCTAGTAGCAACTATAAAACTAACTTTTTAACGAATAAAAAGATGTTTTTATTTTTGCAATTATATAAAATGTTGAAATTAATAGGTTTAAAAATAAAATCTATCAAGACTCAATGTAAGGAAGCAATATGATTAGATTGTTAAGCAACAATAATTTTTTTTTTTCTAACGAAGGGTATGGGGTAACTAACCTTTCGCGACAACAAGGCCGGAAATTACTCATTTATCGTTACCGGTTGGCACCTACGAACCAAATCACGGTAGTAAGTAGCATATTTCATGTCATTTCACTACAAACCTGCTTATAAGATGGACCACATACTCATTAATCATCTCCAAACCGGGATTCAAACCTGGGACCAACAGCTGACCACTCAGCCATCGGCAGGCAGCAAAAATATATGATTTTAGATATTTTGGTCGTTTTATGAATACTGGAATTTTCAACCTAAAGTCTTATGCGATAACACCTTAATTAACTCAGGTTATTTAAACATCGACGGATAAGAGAAGCGTATCAAATGATAAGAATATTGGCAAAATGATAGGTGTTGATACTTATACATAATATCTGTTCATTTCAATCCCTGGTTACAATAAAAAGTTTATGAGTCTAATAATCTATTATTTAGAACTACAAATTTTTTTGAGAATTAACGGTTATTGAATATTTTTATTTGTTATTACAGTTTTTCAAGTTATATGATTACAGAGTTAATGACAAATAGAGGCATTTAATGTCTTATATATATATTTTAAACAAAAGATTATATTTTGACGTTTTTAATTGTTTCCTGATTAAGAAAAATGTTTAAACTTAAATTTATAACAATGCTGTAAAGGAATTAATCTATATAAGTTATTTCATTTACGTTTAAACTCTTACATAAATTAATAACTTATATAAGCTTTATGATGACTGCTTATTGCCAAAAAATAACAGGTATGAATATAACATATATTTGATAATATATATTTGTATGGAATTAAATAAATAACAAGTATTTGTAAGTAGTTTTATTAAAGACAATAGCATAGGAATATTCAATAACAGATATTTCCGCTACTGCTTATTTTTAGTTACAAAAACATTTAAAATAAAGACTTGATCTGATTTGAATGATGATAGTAAAATAATGCTGGCTCTGGTAACATAAATGCATACATTTAACAAACTAACCTTAATATTTTAAATACTGACTGTAGCCATTTACTTTTAAAGTTCGTTTGAAAGTAAACAGAACGCCATTTGAATTACTGTTTGTAAATATACAGCAGATACACACACTTATTTATTTGTTTAATGCGAGCACAACATTAAGAGACCATTTTATTTGGCTAACATAATTCCCATCTTGATTTAGTGCTCAGTAAATAAGAAGATTAAAGCTATAATTTTTTTCGTGGGTGATCTCTGGTAGTTACTTGTGTGTGTGTGAGTCAAACCAGAAAAAACCACTTATGAGCTTGTTTGAACTCACTCAGACTTTAAAAAACCACTTAAAATCTCCTCCATTTTCCAGTTTTTTTAAATTTTTATTTTAGTTGTTTATGATACAGCATTCGATTCAAACGACTTTTGTTCTAGCAGACTTAGGAGTAAAAAAAAAAAAAGAAGTTCTCATGTAGTGCGGTTTGTACAGAAGTAACGGTTAACGGTACGAGTTAAAAAGAACGCATTACTGGAGAACGTTTCCAAGATGTGAGGGGGAGTGAGGAGGGAGGTACGAGAATAAAAATGATGCCGACGTTAGAGCACCGGAACTACTCTCTCCTCGTTTGAAGGATGTTAAAATCAACTTCCATTAAAAGAAGACTCGAAATTTCATAAAGGCACCACCAAAAACATTTCCAGAGAGTTAGGAAGTGATCTTTTTCCCTGGTTCCCATCAAATATTCATGATTTGTCTAATGCATGTGAGATTCGCCAGTATAAAAATGAGAGGCGCGGAAGTTTTGCCTTCCGGATATGGCAACAGTGGGACGAGTCATCAACTGAAGGGAAATCACAAACGAGTTTATATGTATCATCCGTTCGATTATCTTGAACTGGCGGGTGTTTGTATATCTACAATTTTCACTCTTTTTTTTTAGTTAATGAATATTTTCAAAGATTTATAAAATTGTTTTAATAATATTTATTTCTGAAATACATAATCATATTTTTTTTTATTTTTATTCTATTTATAATTATTTCGAATTCATAAAGGAATAATTCATATAAAATATATGAGAACAAACAAAATAACTTAAAAAAGTAAATAAATATCGTAATATAAATTAGAATTCCACACTACGGTATTTATTCTTGTTTTGTTTATTATTTTAAATAAATGAAAAAAATCTATCAACTTAAAGGTAATAATAAACTTTTGATGAATAAGTAAATTTAACTAAATAAGTTAAATTTTAATGTTTCCTTATTTTGTGGATTTTACATCTGATGAATTCAATTAAAAACAAGAAAAAATGGATTGAAATTTAATACTAAAATAATGTTTTTTATTTTTAGTTAACATGGATTCATTTCCTAATACTATTTTTTTTCACCAGTAGTTAGTTACAGGTATTTATAATTATTATATTTCATAAAAATAATTTCATATCTAACATAATGTATGCAATAACTAATACAAATAAAATGAAAAAGCAACTACTTACAATGGATTTTATAACAAATGTTAAAAATTTTAAAATATATACAAGCTTTTTCTTTTTGATTTATTTGATCTAAAACTTGCCTTTATTTTTTTAATACCTTTTTGTTCAGATAGATGTTTTTTTTTTTTTTAAACAAAGATGGATACTTTATACAGCTTTGTAAGTATTTTAAAGAAACCATTTTATGTTGTTTTTTAAGTTTACTTTTGTCACTCTAATATCAATTTTTGAGAACTGGGACAAATGTGAAGTCGATTCAAGCATAACCACGAATTGCTGAAATAAAAATCAGAGCATTAACTATTGAACGATTAGATAAGCTACTTTATAAGAAATCCAGCATAGCAAATTTTAAAAATTAATTCAAATTAGACAAATTTTATTTTTTTAAGAGCCGAATTACCATATAACATATCGAACAGTTTGGATTTGATTTTTAAATAAATAAACTGATGAGTTTTTGTAGGTAATTTGGATTGGAAATTTGTTTTTCCAAAGCTACCTTACTCAGAAATTAAAGATGAATTTAGGAAAACCATTGCACACACAACAACATTCTTAATTCAATAGAATGATTGTTTTATGGTTTTAAATTATCATTAATAGCTTAAACTTTAAATCATGCTTGGTTAAGACTTCAGCCAAGATTTATTAAGTTCTTTAAGAACCAAGAACACTTCGGAATTAAAGCCAAACTAAAGATTTTGTACAATAACAAATAGACAGCGGATCATATAGAAGTTTTCAGAAAAAGAATTCAAGACAGTTAAAAAAAAGTTCCACCTTTATCTGTTGTGCACTCAAAATTTGGAACTTTGATAAAAGTTCCTAATTAAAGAATTTACACGTATGGTAAAATCTAAGATTTATACCTATGGTACTGGAGGTGGTAAAATAATGTGTGTGGTATGATGATATTCAACTAAATTTACTTCCATTATAAAGCGAAAATGTTAGCTAAATGGATATCCAAACAATTAAAACAATCTAATGATTTAAACACTTAAAGATTTAGTTATTCCACAAAGCGTTATGGTATTTGTAAAATATAGTAATTAAGTGTAATAATATTAGGTTGGGGAAAAAGAAATCCATTATTTTTACGTGAACTTTATGTAACTTCTTTTGGATTCACTTTGTAAAAAGGTTTAAAACAGCTTTCATGTAGATTTTTAGGTCTAGCGCGTTACGTGCGGTTAACTTTGATCATTTTTGATATTTTATAGACAGTTTCGACGATGCTGTATCCACATGCGAGGTGCATCTCTAACATCAAAAATACCCGAACGGAATCGACGAAACAAAAATTGTACGTAACTGGTTGTTACAGTCTTATACAGGACGATAAACACCTTTCACAATTTTAGCCACCCGGATATCTTTTTCGCCGTTACAAGAGAAAAACGAAAATGTATCGAATTTTCTGTTTGTTGTCTTCCACTTTTAAAACCTTGTACTCGTAACTGAATGAATCAAACAAAAAACCGCAAAAGGATATTTTAGTGTCAAATGTCACCTTTCCAACGAGCATAAATCTGAAATTGTTTGATAGATACCTCACGAGATATCGATCACTACAGACGTCTACCGAAAAAATAATGGATTACTTTTTCCCCAAACTAATATTTTGGTTAAAAAATGACTTTTATTTTTAATGCTTATAGAATAGAATGAAAATGGCTCTATTTTCATTTAAAAAAACAATAAATGATCGTCTTAGTTGAATGTTTTAAGGATAAAAATTACAGTACTTTCCTCAAAATTTTTTGATTATGATTATGCATTTGTATTTGAAGAAATTTAAATATTCTTAATAACAATTATGAATTCGAAAAATAAAAGTTGTGAATAAAAATAATCAATTTTAATCTATTGCCACTAGCACTTTCAACTTGTTCTATATTTTTTTAGTAAAATTTAGTATTAATTAATTTGAATGACTGAAAAAGGTATAAAATAAAAGTAACTTAAAAAGTATCGTATTCATTCATATGAAATATATTTTACTGTTACGATGCACGTGATTTACCTATGGAATTGTTAGTTGTTGTCAATGAATTAACTGTTAAATTTTTCGTAGAAATTAGAAATAAATTAGATTCAGAGTATGCAAGTTTTTCGGTTTGGATAAGCATATTTTTTTTTTACATAATTATTATTTAATATTCCACTTGTTCTATCAATTCATTAATATCTATAAAATTAAATTACTGTTCTATTAGCTAAATAGCGTAGTGTGAGTTATCAATGTTCGAAAATGACGTAATAGCAAATTCTAATTAATGAAGAATTCGAAGCCGCATTATAGCTGAATATTGGGTTGTTTGGAAAGTTATTTCGTTTTATATGAAAATGGGGGAAAAAACGTATAGCGAATAAATATTTTATTGAATTGTATATTATCTATTCTAGTCCAAATCTTTTTACCATATTTCTGGTCGTAGCAGTATTTTATATTCATAAAAAGGTTGGTTTTCACTAGCAAAAAAACTGATTCAGGTGGGAAAAACGGAATGACTTTCCAAACAACCCAATACATTCGAAACCGAAAATAATCATTGAAGGAAATAGTTTAAAAATGTCTTTCTGTAAACATTTTCATATCAAACTATTAAATGATTCCCTTCGTGATATTATTTAATTTTTTTTATGAATAAGTTGCCCTAGAAACACATTTTTCATAATAAATTTAAAATCACATATAATTTGCTACAAACCTGATCTGCTGTAAAAGATTTTTAGTAAAACTTTTTTCAATAGAAAAAAAAATTTTATTTGCAAACATTTATATTACAATGTTTTCATTCGATACAATTCACATTAGAATATATGTAACAATAGTAAAAGTACGCTACTGAATTAATATAAATATGATTTACAATTCTTTGATTATTTGAATAAGTTATAATCTTTACAAAACAATCGTAATCAGATATCGTGAAAGAAAATATTCTCCGAAAGGAATATATTCATTGCCATTTTAGAACTTTAAATATTTTTCTATCGTAAAATAATTCTAAAATTTCATAAATTTTTATACAATGTATTCATTTTTATTAAATAATAGATTCTTCTGTTTATTCATGAAAAAAAAAAATTAAGCTTTCGTGTTTTACTACCTCAAAAGATAACAAACATCCCAAAAAAGTTGAATTTACGAGGAGATGCAGACGATATCGCACTTACGCCATTTTATTTCTGAAATGAGCAGACGAAAGTTGCCTTGCCATCTCATCTCGTGGCAACGGCTAAAGGGTAAGTTAAGAGGGAATAATGCAGGGAAAAAGAATACTTCGGTGGATGAGATATGCTTTTAGCAACATCGATGTGAGGGGAGGAAGAAAGGGAAGGGGGCACGTTAATTTTTTCGCCGCGCCGATCCGCAGGGATTATTAATGATGAACTTTACTTTCATTGCCACATTATAAAAAAGAAATTTCTCGTGAAAGACACAGAAAGAGAATAATATTTAACAGGTAATTTTTCGGAGTAACGTGAAAGTGGGTGCGGCGTGGAAAGATAGGGAAAAAAATTCCCTTTTTGCTTCCAAAGCTGAGGAAAGGCTTAATGCAATAAAATGGAATTAAATCGGTTTTTTCTTTTTAAAAAAAGTAAGTAGTTATACACTGTCATACATTTTATGATACTTAATTTGGATTCAAAATAAAATATTTTAGACCTTATAAACAAATTTTATTTATAACTCACATATGCAATTCAATCAATGTATATATATCTCATATTTAAACTAATAAATTCCAAGAAAAGGATTGAAAAAAAAAAACATGATATGATGTTGGGGAATTTAAATTTATTAGTTATTTACATTTTTTCCATTAAAATCAGTTTTCATTAACATATGATATTAGGTTGGGGAAAAAGAAATCCATTATTTTCACGTGAACTTTATGTAACTTATTTTGGATTCGCTTTGTAAAAACGTTTAAAACAGCTTTCATGTAGATTTGTAGGTCTTGCGCGTTTCGACTGCTGACATGTGGTTAACTTCGATCATTTTTGATATTTTATACACATTTTCGACGATGCTGTATCCACATGCGAGGTGCATCTCTAACATCAAAAATACCCGAACGGAATCGACGAAACAAAAATTGTACGTAACTGGTTGTTACAGTCTTATATAGGACGATAAACACCTTTCACAATTTTAGCTACCCGGCTATCTTTTTCGCCGTTACAAGAGAAAAACGAAAATATATAGAATTTTCTGTTTGTTGTTTTCCATTTTTGAAACCTTGTACTCGTAACTGAATGAATCAAACAAAAAACCGCAAAAGGATATTTTAGTGTCAAATGTCACCTTTCCAACGAGCATAAATCTGAAATTGTTTGATAGATACCTCACGAGATATCGATCACTACAGACGTCTACCGAAAAAATAATGGATTATTTTTTCCCCAACATAATAAAATAAAGGAATATTCAGAAAAATTTAGCGGCATTGTTATTATTTTAAATAATCAATTTTTAACTAATATTTTATGTTAGTTAAAATATTAGTATTTTATATTAGTTAAAATATTTTAGTTGAAAATTTATAATATTTTAGATTAGTATTTATTATATTTATTACTAATATTTTATTATATTATATTATTAATATTTTATATAAAATATTTAATTTTATATTAGTATTCAATGTATATATTTTTCCATAATTGTAATTAAATATATGCCCAATGAAATAAAGTATATATTGTTCTAAAAATAATATATTTTTTGAACAACTTTTATAATATATTAACTTCTATTTTTTGGATGTCGCATAGCGATTGGAGCAAGTAGGATTTTCAAAAGAAAATTGAGCTAAATAACATTGAAGAACTAAAAGAAACATGTTACTTTCAGTATTTTCAAGTAATGTATATTGAAAAATATTACTTGACAATTTTTTTTACAGTTAATATTTTTATACACTTTTTATAGAATAATTTAAAGTAGCAATTCAAGATTTTACATCTCTCTTGTAAAACTTAAATTAGATTTTCAATTACGTGAATATTCTTTACATTAAGAAATAACCTAAACTTTTGTCTAAATGAAATGTTAATTTACATAATTAACCTGACAACCAGTTATAAATAAAAATTAAAAAATATACTTATTAATGCATTTTTCATACGGTTATTCTGAAAAGCTGTTATTCTGAAAGAGAAAAGATTTGTTTTATACCTGATTTTTTTTTGTTTTGTTTAAGCTAGGTATTTTTAGGGGGATTACAGATCTACTAGCATTGTTAGGATATCGTGTATTTTCAGATACACACATTATTCTCGGAACAAATTATTTAGAGAAAATATGGTGTCCCCTTTCATAATATTTTGACAGAAATCATTTGAAAAGATAGAGATGAGATTGTTGCTTATACTTTGCGACTTATTGAACAGAATACAAAAAAAAAAAAAAAAAAAAAAAAAAAAAATATTTTAAGTACTTTTTATTATTTTTTTTTGAAAGGAAATTTTTGTATGATATTTTTTCATATCATTTTCGAAAATTAACAGAGTATTGAACAAAAATTGACAGATGTTTTGGTTTTTCAATTCTTTTGATAACTTAATTAAATTTTTTTAAAAAAAAATTGATAATCTTACTAAATTTACTATTTTACGTAAGCTATGAGATTTGATTGATGGATTCCGTTATATAATCAAAGTATCAAAATATAATCTTTTTAATCGATAACGACTTCAAGTGTCTTACTGATACAAATGTTTTCATTGAAAAACTTTAAAATAAAAATGCAGCAAAAAAAAAAAAAGAAAAAAAAAAAAAAAAGCCAAAGAAGAAATATCCAATCAGCAAAAAACTACAACCAATAAAGACATTTGGAACAACTGTCGTCATTACTTCTAAGATCTATTTTGTTGATATTTTAGGAAAATTTTTAACTATGTCGTTTCAGAGATTCTTAAGATTTAAGAAAATTGCACTGTTTAAAGAATTGTCAATGTGCATTCTAATTAAATTTAAATTTTTAGAATAAATTTTAGTAAGATTTTAATGACTTGGCAGCTAATGTCTTTTAATCTTCAATATGAAATCGATATTTCTTTGAGATATTATATGTCCAAACACATTCTTTTTCCAAATTTTTACAATGATAAAATAGCCAAACAATAAGACAAAATAACAAGTAATTGAATGTTGCTGTTAATATTATTGACGCTCACGTAATGAAGATGTACTTTAAAAGGGCATGGAAAATTTTATTACTTATTCTAATCTTATATTCTTTCCTTAATACTAAGAGCAATACATATTTATTAATTGTAAATTTACTAAAGAAATAATACGGATTGAATACACCAATGCATGCAGTTCAAACCTTAAAGGAAATCTAATTCTTTCAAATCGGTCATCTCATATTAAATTAAACCTTTTGATATTTAATGTTCTGTAAAATACCATTTAATTAATACCAGAAAATGATTTACATTATTTATTGGAATTAATGAATCTACGCATAATTTATATTCTTTTAAAAGCAATCTAAATTATTCGAATTTGTTATAAATTTTATATTTGATTCTTATTTGATACAAGATTATGATGATGATGAAAATATTGTAATGAGAAGCAAATTACGAGTTAGAGTTAATTCTTCATTATAATTTACGATGCTTCAAATATAAACTCTGTATTCCTTCTTTTGGTGAAAAAAAAACTTAAAAATTTTTTTAGGTTTTTTGCTTATTTAATTTTATGGAAAATATAAAAAACAATACACAAACAATTTAAAATATACCAGTCTTTTTCGGAAATGACTTTAAAAAAAAATTTTTTTTTGAAGCAATTCTATTAACAGAATAATTTAGAACGTTATTTGTAAAGAATATATAAAAGAAATTATTTTTCCATAAAAACTGAATCTCAAGATAAAAAACCTATTAAAATACATTTCTCAAAACCAAGCATTTATTATCGATAGAAATGAAAGAAAAATTCATGAGTGTTTAATGTAACAGACTTCAAATTACTCCCCCACAATCTTTTTTATAAAATCGTTTGAAATTCTCTTTTTACAAAAAGCAGACGATAACGACCCGGCAGTAAATTTCATTTTGCTTAGAAACAAGTTCATTATGAATAATGGCAACAGATTTCAGAAAGGAATAGAATTAAATGTTACACTATATATAAAAGACTACAATGCGATAAAAGATGCTTGTGGCAGAGAGAGGGCTCTCTTATCGAGATGGAGGCTCGGACAGTAGCACTAGTTTTCCGGTAAAAGTATTCTACGCTGTTTTCAATCGTCCGAAAAGGCAACATTCGTCTTCATAGAGCATAATGGAAATTTATCGTCTGCTTTCTTCCCAGAGGTAGTGTTTAGGAGTTTCGCGCTTCCGTATTTCGTTCCAAAATGGCGGATGGATGTTTTACAGGATTTTACAATCAGGATGGCAACGCTAGAAAGAGGGGAAGGGTGCGGAACTGCTACTTTTTCGAAGGGTTTTAAAGTTTCGTCTCGAGGAGTTGATGGGATTTGATGGAGATAAAAATGGGATTTTTTTTTTCTTTCTGGTCCATCGTACTTGATATTTTCTTTTCCACAGCTCGCCTTCGCTGTTTGAACAGTGATTTTTGACGGAAAATATAAACACACAGAATTGTACGCACATGCTGTGACTTAAAGCTCAATGCAACACAAGAGATCGTCATCTTGTATTTAGGAGCTTCTACCGATGTTGGTAAACATTAGAAAAGGAAGCAAATCCAATCTTGACTCGGAAGTATGAAAGAATTCCTTACAATATATTTATATTGGATATAACTTTGAATATTTCCTTTTTACAACATTCCACATTTTAGTTCTTTTTATTGTAAGAATATTTTTTTGTATTGAACTCCACTTCCCAAGAAATGTATTACTGTAATAAAAAGATTTTATTTTTCATACACCGCATACTATAACAAAAATAATATTTTGAATTTTATATAATCTATAATTTTACTTTTTTTTTTAAAATAATTTACTGCATTGACTTCATGAAAGTATAATTTATAAGTTTAGTTAATTAATTAAAATTTCAGAATTCATTTTGAAACATTAAAATATTTCTTAGATTTTATTTTTAAGAGACAGATATGTCCTTAAATGGTTAACATAATAAAAGAGTTTACTTATATAGTTTAATACGCGTAAGCCATATGAAAGTTTTTTATGTATTTTATTAAACAATAGTTTATTAGCATTTTAGTGTCAGTAAATATAGGAAAAGCTTCGATTTGTGTGTGTGACATTTAGTAGAGTTCAGTATAGGAATGGACTGTGTCAATTACTTATATATATATATATATATATATATATATATATATATAGTGGTCAAAAGTGTTCGCACATTTACGAGTTTCAGTAAAATATTGCTTTATTCATTAATACGAATTAATAATTGACAATGAGAATTTTCTAATAATATCTATAGATTGGCAAAACTACATAAAATATTTTATGGACTTGGTAAAACTTAACTTATGGTAAAGTAATGGAAACATTACCAAACAAAAGTCTTCGTATACTTAAAGGAAACTTGTACATATTAATAAATATTATAGTATTTCTGTCAATTAGTGTTTTGTAGGATATCCTACAGCATTTACAACGGCTTTCAAATGTCTGGGCATAGAGTTTATCAGTTTTTTTGTAATACCCACATCAATGTTCCTCCATTCTTCCATCATAAGAGTTTTTTGTTCGGTTCTCGTAGTAATGTTCGTACTCTAACCTCTAGTTCTCTCCAAATGTGTTCTATCGGGCTTAAATCTGGTGACTAAGGTGGTGTTCTCAAAACTTGAGGATAATTATAGAGGCACCAAAGACGAACGTTCAGGGCTGTGTACTTAGGGTCGTTATCCTGACAAAAAATAAAGTTGTTTCCAATACCCACATTTTGGACTGATTATTTTGAAATTATCTCTTAAACTATTTAAATAAATAGCATGGTTCATTATGCCATCAATAAATACCAAATTATCAAAAGCCTAAGCTTTCTTTTTTTTTTTTTTTTTTTTTTTTTTTTTTTTTTTTTTTTTTTTTTTGCACCCAAAAGAATTTTTCTTCGAGTCAACCATGAAATCGAGTAGAACAGTTTCATGTGAAATTGAAGTAGAAAATTTTTCAGTATATTCTGTAGATATTTTTACAGAACTCACACGTGGGTTTAAACAAATTTTTTAACTATAAATCTCTGATTATGTTAACTTTACCGGGATACCACTTCGTACCTTAATTTTCAATCTGCACTGTAGAACGGGGTAAATGTACTAATTTAGCGATATCTCGGAAGGATTTTCCATACTTATGATGCAAAATTATCAATTTTCAAATGCTGTTCATTGTTTCCCTACGACTACGACCATTTTTAAAATATAATATAAAGTATAACAGAGTAAAATAAGCAAAGAAAAAAGTCAAACAGTCAACTTAACATCACCAAAATTGAAAAAGATAAAAAAAAAAGGGCCCGACGATAATTTTATTTATGAAATTTTATGAAAACATTTCGGTGTACGATAACTTTTGTGGCGTGTTTATCTATGATTCTTTGCATTTTTAATTTTAGGCAAAGAAAATAAGTAAATATTAAAAAACAAAAAGTTTGAGTTTTATTTAAAATAGTATGAAGGAGATATTGAAAAAATATTGGCTTTATATTCGAATTCAAATCCGGACTACAGAGCTTTTTCCATAAGATATTTAAGTGTACGAACACGTTAGGGAGCCACTGTATATATATATATATATATATATATATATATAACAAAGAACTCCACCAGTGGTATATGTCTACTTAAACGTATTAAATGTGTTACTGTCAACATCCAAGTCGAAAACTCAAGATTAAAAATGTGTGTAATTACATTATTTGAAACAAATCAAATATTAAGTAAATTGTTCAGTTGTTCAAAAAATTTTCATCTCTATTTGAAAACCTGTATTATTTATAAAACAATAGTAAAATGTACCGATTATTATACTAAAATAAAAAAAACAAATACTTCTTGAATGAATGTTTAATTTAATTTGCTTTTCTAATAATAAAGGACAAATATTATTATGCATTTTTAATAATAAAATTAATAATGAATTCAAATAATTCATATTATTCTGAAACGAGTTATAATTAAAAACAATAGTATATAGAACGTAAAACGTTTTTATTATTAATTTATTCCATATTGTAAGAGAAGAGATGATGATGAAATTTAATATTAAAATATATAATAAATAATCATAATAAATAAATTATATTATCGTTGAGGAAAACTAAAATAATTTTTTCTATAAAAATATATTACGTTTATAAATTTTGATTCCTTATGAGACTTGTTTATTATTTATATGTATATCAACATTTATAATTTTATTTTTTACGCTTGTTATTTATTTGATTTATTTATTATTTTATGTAAAGATACAATCAAATACTTTAGCTATTCAAATATTATTAAATTATTTATATCTTATAAAATATATTTATTTTTGCAATAAATAATTTAAGAGATAATACTTTAGAATACTTAATACGAGAATATTTTTCCGAAATACAAATTTAGTGCATATTATTAATAAATAATGGAATACATATTATAAATTAATAAAATGTTTATATTTCAATAGTATTTTAGCAAAGCATTTAATCAAAATACACATGTTTGATCAAAAACTAAAATTTGTGTGGTTAAGTCTTTAATTATTTATTTCGTAAACTAATACTATTTTATAAGTTTTAGTTTATTTTAAAAAACTACTGCTCTTTCATAAACGAATTTATAAAAGAAATAATCCTATTGAAATAATTTTAAATACGAACATTTTTTGAAAGACGAAATTTTTTTATATAATATAATAAAAAAGACATAAAAATAAATAACCAAGTGCTTTTTATATAATAAAGATTATAATATTCTTACAAATTCTCTTCATTCGTGAGTTATCCAACATTTTTATATAAATCAACTTTTATGTAAAGCTTTTTAAATAAAATATAATGATTTTATAATGTCATAATTATTTTGTTTTTAAAATTAAATAAAAAACACTCAAAATGAAAGTCAAATGTATGGTACCACACATCCAATTAATTTTTAATTTCTAATTTTTATATTTGTTAAAAATGGTTTTAATATTGCAAAAAAGAAAGAGATAAACAAAAACAATATTGCATTCAAAATCACAGTTTCGATTCACACAGTTCGATAACAGTTTCAATTGCCTGTTGCAAAGTAGCCTTATAAATTCGGTTTTCTATAATTATTAGAAACTATTTTAAGCAAATGATCAAAATGCAATATTCGGTTATTCAAAAGATTATGACTAAAGTCAAAGAAAGCCCTTTGATTATAATTATAACTGGTGATAATTTTCCATACTATCTTTCACAGACGCATGGAAAAATTATCCCAAGAGAGATAATTTTTTTTATCTGTTTACATCAGATTGTTCTGTTACAATCAAAATAATTCAGAATGAGAAATATATAATTTCCAACTACATGAATCTAAAAAACATTCTCTTGAAATACATCAATAAAACATTTCTTTTAGCCTGAACACGCATTCATAAATTTATTTTTAATGAATGGTAAGAACTTTTTCTATTTAATACGTAAGCTTAAACGACATTTAACTTTAACAAAGTTGTAAAGTTATGAATAGTTTATCTTTAGTTTGTTACAATTTTCAACACATCTAAAGAGCCTATTGTTTAAAATTCCTTAACTACCTAAAACGATTCAGATGGATTGCTTGTCACAACTTAGAATCATTCAGTTGGTCCCTGTTTCACCAATCAGTTTCTCACCAAGTCTTTTGACAACTGAAGTTAAACTATAGTTTGCATTCGTAGCACGAACGTTGCCATTCATTATTCGATCCCCTCATAGGACAAATTGTGAATCTTGGCTCCTCCCGAACCGTTGACATTTAAAGGAAATTCGAACAAAGGGCCTTCCATTTAACTTATCGCCGTCATCTTGAAGAAAGCCAATAAAAAGGTCACAAATAAAGTTATTCCCCGTGACATGTAGAACCGGGTCTCTGATAAAGGGTTAGAGAGAGCCTTCGATAAGACCTGCCCCGTGCCCATTAGCGGGGATAAGGTCACTACACTGCTGACTGTTAGTGCACAAAAGAAACAGCGCGCCCACCCTCTCCGACATATCTAGCATCCCCACACCATACCACACCCACCACTCTACCGGAAATTACGACGGGAAAGCATTTATAGGACTCGATTTAAGCAGCCAAGGAGAATGGCACCCACCCCGAGTGATCCTGGTGTACTGCCACCCACCTAGGGTTTGTCCTCCGAGAGGCCTAATCATCCTTTATCGCGCTATGGGTTCCTTTTTTGTTTTCCGCCCCAAGAACACAGGACCTTAAAGGAAAACCTGTTCGACTGTGCGGCGCTCCTGAAAACGGAAATGAATTAAATCTAAACTTTGGATCTTAAAAGGAAAGTGGAGTTGGTAGATGAAACAAGTGTTGCTTACGGAGTAAAGATTTATTTCGTGGCGATACATCTGTAATTTTATTTTACGGTCATCTTAAGCTAACTCAACAGGCCTAATCTGGCATGTGTTCTATTTGAAAAAAAAACATAAAAATTTAGGTAAAATTTTTATCAAATAAAACAAAGCTGAAAAGATTATTTTGTATACAGACCATGGGAAAATATTTAATCTTTTGGCTATCTTTGAGCAATTTTCTTCGGTTATCATTGTTTCTTAGATAATTCAAACAATTTGCGATAATTGTTATATTGAATGATTGTTATATTATAATATTCAATTATGTGTTAGTTTCTTTTAAGTTGGTGCTTTGTGATCAGTTATATTTCATGTTTACATGTAACCCTGGAAAAAAAAAATTGAAATTTGATTTATTTGTTTGTTTTTAGTTTTGATGTTACTTTCATAGAAGTCCAAAGTTCTATTGTGCAGAAATTATATATTCTCAAATGAATATCTTAAACTAGACACAGCAGATTCATTCTAAATATACAATATACCATTAGATACAGATTGGACTTTCGGGATATGGAATGTTGGACGATTATTTACTGTATGGTCACCCTTGCCGCAATTTTTCCCCATTTGGTGATAAATAACATTTTTTGGCAACCCATTTTATCGCACAGGCAATATTTTTTAATATCTTTTCTTTTTTCTTTTTTAGATTTCACTTGTGCAAAATGGCGAGATTTTTGGCAAAATTTTAAAAAGTCGCCAAGGATGACCGTACAGTAAATTTTTACCATAATGTTTGACATTAAATTCACAACAAAAACATAAAATCATATTAGATATACAATTTTTGTTTAAGTATACAAAAGATAGTTCGAATATATAATCTTCAGCGCTTAAAAAATATTTTTCTAAATGAGACTTAGAATTTTACTTGCAAATTTAAACTAAATTTTTTTTTCATTAAAATTTATATCTGAGGGCTATATCTACAGTTGGTATTTATATTGATTTGTAATTAGTGCATATAAAATGCTCATAAATTTATGTGATTTATTTACAGTGTTTTTTTTTACTTGCACTTATTTTTTGTTTGGTGATTCTATCGTTTCTTCAGACATGAAGAAACGATAGAATCACCAAACAAAATAAATGACATGAAAAGTAGATGGCGTGTACAAATAACTTGCAGTCTTGTTTGTTAAGATGTACAGTCACGTTATATTCAAATAAAGTGAATGGGATTAGACTACAAACATATTTTAGCTGTGCATACCCCCTAGTGGTAAAAGTCTGAAGTTTTAGACAAAATATGTCCATAAATGCTTAGAGCAAGTCTGATACTTAGATATACATCACTTGATCTGAATTTTTTAAATCTTTTGCAGTATGTATATGTATAGCACTATCTTCAAATGTTAAGCATGTTCAGCAATTTGACACAGCTGCTAAGCTGTGAAAATAACACTAAATTAATTCCTAAGACACTATTGTACGAATGATGATTGATGAAAATGCTCAGTTGGCCTGCTTTTATAACATTTGGTTCTCCTTTTTCCGAGTTACAAGTTATTAAATCGCACAATTTGCATAAAGGCTCTTACTAAATTTAATGACAAAGTTAAAAAGCAAGAACTTAGTTGTTAATAAAAGAAAATATATAAAATAGGAATATATAGTAAAAAACGCTTTTGTAGAAGAATGATTTTTAAAGAGCTAAACAAATACGTATTGTGATACAAAATGAAAGAAACTCTTGAATGCATATAAATAATAAAATACTAAAATAGTAACTTAATAATTTAAAAATCACATCTGTATGATTTTTATACACTGTTCTTAAATAAAAGACTATTAATCTACGCATGAATAACAAAAGACTACTAAAACTATACGCATGATTTTAAACAAAAGAATAGTTTTAAAATTACGCTTAAATAGGAAAGGAATGCATATGAATAGGAATTTAGATTCTAAAATTATTTCGGCTGACACTGAAGTATTATTTTGACGCACCAATTTAAAAAAAAAAATTTTCAGATTCTTCTTTGCTGATTATGTTTATTTCCAACAATTTTCAATAAATTATAAAGTATAGCAATATGAAAATGCTCTTTATAACCATTAGATACACAATAATAAATCCAATCAATATTGATGATAAGAAAGAAGCGCTCTATTTACAATAAAAACTCCTGAATTAAAGTCACCTGGAGGCGAATAAATATTCTGGAGGTAATTTACATATTTGCATTTGGGGGATTAATATTGGATGTTTGAATTCAGAGAGAGAGTGTTTTATGATAATTCGTACTAAGTTATGAATGTTATTTTTAGCTCTCTATTTATTTTTACAAATTGGAGAAGCTTAAAAAGTAACTTCTCATCTTAGATCTTTTATTTTTATACTTGTTCGAAAAATTTAACGCAAAAGTATTACCACAGATTACAGATTCCGAAAGAAGTTTAACTATTTATAATCAGCATCTAATTTTAAATATTTATTATTTTTTTTAAGTTAACTTTATTTTGGTATTTCATAACTTATTTTTTAAGCAGGTGAGTGGTTAGCGTTCCTGACTCCTAGGCTGTTGGTATCGGTTTCGAATCCGGTTTGGGCATGGACTTTCCCTAGTCCTTTTTTCTAAGATGATGGATGAATGTGGCCCATCTTATAAACGGGTTTGCAGTGGTGTGACGTGGGTAATGCTACTCACGTCCGTGACTTGGTTCACAGATGCCCACCGGGTAACACTAAATGAGAAGCAGTTTTCTGGCCTTGTTATGGCAAAGGGTTGGTCACCCAGAGCCCGTCGTCAGTAAAAAAAAATATTTAACTTTTTTTGTAGTTCATACTTATTTTTATCAGTTACGCTCTTGTTCTATGCTTTTTTTTATAACAATACTTTTTCTGATTATATGCATCCTGGCAATTTAAATTTATTAGTTATTTACATTTTTTTCATTAAAATCAGTTTTCATTAACATATGATATTAGGTTGGGGAAATAGAAATCCATTATTTTCACGTGAACTTTATGTAACTTATTTTGGATTCGCTTTGTAAAAACGTTTAAAACAGTTTTCATGTAGATTTTTAGGTCTTGCGCGTTACGACTGCTGACATGCGGTTAACTTCGATCATTTTTGATATTTTATAGACATTTTCGATGATGCTGTATCCACATGCAAGGTGCATCTCTAACATCAAAAATACCCGAACGGAATCGACGAAACAAAAATTGTACGGAACTGGTTGTTACAGTTTTCTATAGGACGATAAACACCTTTCACAATTTTAGCCACCCGGCAATCTTTTTCGCCGTTGCAAGAGAAAAACGAAAATGTATCGAATTTTCTGTTTGTTGTCTTCCATTTTTAAAACCTTGCACTCGTAACTGAATGAATCAAACAAAAAACCGCAAGAGAATATTTTAGTGTCAAATGTTACCTTTCCAACGAGGATAAATCTGAAATTGTTTGATAGATACTTCACGAGATATCGATCACTACAGACGTCTACCGAAAAAATAATGTATTACTTTTTCCCCAACCTAATATTTGGCAATTATTCTGATCAAACATTTTTTTTATAATCAATTTTACTCTAGTGTTTTATGGCTACCTTTTTCTAATGATTTACAATAGTCTTTATACAAAAGAATAAAATTAAGAATTTACATAAAGAATATAAAAATTTTTCCTAGTTAAAGCTGAAAATTTTCAGAATTTTTAGAAAATATTACTGTTTTTTCCAAAACATATTGCGAGGTATAATATAGTCCTAATCTTAACTCAGTGGCACGATATGGCTCTATAGGGGGGGGGCCCATATTTGTGGGCATTGAGGGAAGCGAGTGTGTTGACATCCTTGCAAAGGAAGCTCGAGATTTGGATCAGTCCCTCACTTCTGAAGGTGCCAAACGTAGACTTTTTCGATCAGCATTTCATCCCAGAACTTAATTGCTTTAGAAACCTGTCATATATTATAGCAAGACTTTCTACAGAGCATTTTATGAGCATGAAACAATTTCCAGATGACAACTCAAGATCCTACCCTTTCTGCAGAAATTGTCCTCAGACTGTATTAGACCACATCTTCGACAGTCAAGCCATATTGCCTGTCTTCCTCTACTTGGAGATCCACCACAAGATATCCTTCATAGTCACCAGGCTCCAGAATTGGTATATAGATGCCTTTGGCTCTATATAATCTTCATTAACTTGGACACGACACCTACAGGTGGTTAGCCTGACACGAAATTCCCAGTCTTTAGTTTTCAATCATATTTGGTACTAAGTTTTATCGTCCCAAGGAATGAAAAATTGAATCCACATAATATAGTATAAAATAATGAATTGGTTACATTAAGAATTGTGAATAAAGATCTTGACATCGACAGTAATAAATTAGTTCAAAATTCATCGAAATTCGTGAATGACGTCATCATTTTGTTTTGCATAATATGACTAGATATAAAACGCTGATTGGTCTAAATAATTTAATATATAGCTGCCAAAAAATAAACTGAGAAAATTTATAAAGTGGATTAAGGGAAAGAGATTTAAAAAAAAATAATATATAACATAATAAAAAGTAATTATTTGTTTTCAAATAGTCGCTTATAAAAGCGACTCTTAATTTTTTTTTT
>JAPDSC010064441.1:0-30981 GCA_026290005.1 Latrodectus geometricus
TCGAAGACCCGAAAACTAATCATTTATCGGACAACTCCTTTCAGGGCTGTAATTGCATTTAGACACGTGTGTCATGTCAAACCGTCTTTAATGTCAATAAATATAGTAAAAAAAAGGGTTACTGCGAAATTCTGGGATTTAAATATTCGTCATACGATTTGATTGATTTATTGCAATTGTTAAAAATATCAGCTTTCTTATTCATACCATAAAAAGAAACACAAGAAATGCTGACCATTCTTATTACTATCTGGCCTTTATTATTACGAAATATAACCTTTATTCTTGGCAATATTTCATTCTTTTGATAATAGGAAATAAATTTCTTAATCCGTTGCTTTTTGAAAAATGCAAAAAGCATTTGATTAAATCCTTTTTAAGGAGAAAAAATTACTTTTTTACAAATTGAATAAGAAATTTATTACGTACAAATTTTTATTTAATTCAATAAAACTTGAAAAAAGAAGTTTCATATGTTTTTAATTATTACAATTTTTTTTAACTATTGAAATTTTGTATAATAAATTTTTAATTATTATAAAATGTGGAAGGGGGTAATTTATGTTAATTTAAAATTAGTTCATCCCAGTTAATAAGATTTTATTGCATAAAATGTTTACCTCAATACATTTCAAACAATAGATATTTTGACACACAAAGATTTTTGATAAACAAATAAATACGATTGAAATAGAGCCTTACTAATGGAAAGATATCTAATATAGACATTCATCTTCAAATTTGCATACTATGTCTAAAGAATATTCTTTTGTGTCAATTGTATTTAACGCATCATGATAGCCCTTTATGAATGTAATACAAATGGCATTCGAAATAACCTTTATTTGTTAGTTATCAAAACATCATCACACTTTTGATCTAATATCAAATCTATTTCATAACCCAATTGTAGCAAAGACATGAAGAGAAAATAGCTTAACGACTTTATGAAATCGTTTATTTAAAAGGTGGAACGCTGTATTAGGTTGCGCTTGGTTTATGGGTCAAAAGGGCTCCGAAAGCAAGAAAATTTCCATCAATCAAGCGTGAATCTTTGTGGGGGATACGAAAAATTATATCGTTGGAAAAGGAATCAGAAAAGCCTATTTCAATGTCAACTACATTTATTGGCTATCTCGTTTGGCATTTATTCATATTTTGGCTTATACTCTATTAGTCTATGGTACATTTTTGCATGTAAAAATGCCATATTTAAACCTAATATTCATTGTTTGTTAATGAAGGTTAATTTAATCCGAATCAATTCGAAAAAAACCTTTGTTTTATATGTTTGGTATCATCCTATTCAAACTAATCGACATGCTATTTCAAACTTCTTTATGCATCAATACCTAATCACCATCCTGAATAAAATTTACAAACCTTTGAACTGAAAACCAGATGATAGCGCATTTATAAATGGCACACATTATGTGATGTTTTTATACTTGCATCTAATTTATTTAGAGAAATTTTATTTTTGTAATTGAAGTTAGGAAAAATTCGTTAAGAATAGTGACTTATTTTGAAAGAATTGAGGGCTGAGATTTACTGTACGGTCACTATTGGCACAATTTTTCCATATTTGGCAATAAATAACATTTTCTGGCAACCCAACCCATTCTGACCAATCGCAGATGAGGGATTCTGACCGATTTCAACCTCGCTTGTGCAAAATGGCGAGATTTTTGGCGGCTTTTTGAGAAAGTCGCAAGAGTGACCGTACAATAAATCTCAGCCGAATTGAGATGATATCTTCTGTTTCAGTCACTGCAGTCCCTTCACGCGTCACATTGTCGTTGCGTTTTATTGAGAAGCATGAAAACATGAATGACTTTTGTGTTAGTCACTGTTTCCTTGTGCATCATATTATCACAGCATCATCTCAAAAAATATATGAAAACTTAAAAATATTTTTGTTCATTGACAATAGCATACAAAGTCACTTAATGAGTATTTCTATGTCTTCATATTCTTTATGTGAGTGGTAATGACAATGCATTATATTGAAATGAACAAAAACGTACATGCCTTCATGCTTTAATTATATCAGCTTCTGACATTTTATATCATCACTATGTTATATACATCTCTCGTTTTAGTCACTTAATTTCTACATTTGTCATACTGCCGTTACCTTATATTGAAATGTACAAAGACATATATGACTTATATTTTAATCATTTGCAGTTTCTGCATTATGTCATAAATTCTTTGTACTATGTTGAAATGTACAGAAGAGTTCATGTATCTGTTCCTGAAATTACATTTTCATTTATTGTGTCATATTGTCATTGCATTATATTGAAATGTAAGAAAATGTAGATGTTTTCGTCATATTAATAATATGCCACAGTGTTACTTTCGGAGTCTTTATGTGACTTTAGATACTTTATGTGTGTCATGCTGACATTATCATATATTGAAATGTAAGGGTAATATGTTTTCTGTTTTTGTCATTTCAGTTGTCATTACATTGTATTTACCATAACATGTCTTCCATTTTAGTCACTATAGTATCTTTATGTGCTATATTCTGGTTGAAATATATTGAAATATAAGGAAGCATACATGTTTTCTGTTTTAGTCACTTCAAACTCTTGTGCCTTATTGAAATTGCATTGCGGGGAAATAAACAATATGCATTTCTTGTCTTGTTGAAGTTGCCTCAAACGAAATTATGGTGCTATAAAATAATTTCAGGGATTGAAACATAAGAACATATCTTCTGTTTCAGTTACTGAAATTTCTTTGTAGTACCATAATTTGTTGTATTATATTGAAATTTACAGAGCAGATCATGTTTTCGATTTAAGTTGTTACGATTTCCTTGTATGTATAATTAATAATAAAAATTTACATTTTTTACCTATTACTAATTTTTGAAAGTTTCAATGAGTACATTTAGGTAATCCCTTAATTTATACTTTATCCTGATCTCGTCTTTGGCGTGTTTGTTAATAGTTGACGAGCAGTCCAATAAAATGATGGGAAAGCATAAAAAGAATTAAAATTAGTGTCCATAGAATTATCTTTATGAAACTTTAAAACAATGGAACAATGTCTGAGCTGGTCATCATCCATAATTAAAATTGATAATAAAAGCAACAATCCAAATCCTTGACTACAAAAAGGTGTAAATTCTTCTGTAGCTGATTGGTTAGTTGGGTTTTATGGTGCAAGGTCCAAAATGGACAAGCTGCCCCGTAAATTCTTCTGTAAGTAGTCATGTCCAACAGGCAAACGAAAGCAAACTCCAACAGATTGAAATAGGAAACTGAGGCTTATATTATGCTTTTAAAAGTATTCTATGATTTTGTAATGAATAAGAATTTCATTAGCCACAAACCACTTCGGAGGGTATAATTAAATTGGCCAATTTTGTTGTTTTTCATTAAATTTTGGATAGTCATTTAATCTTTGTTGACTGTCTGAATGAATCACCAATCATCCATCAGTTTATTCTTAAAGAAGACAAATGGTGATGAACAAGACATTCTTTGAAAATGCCTAAAAAAACACATTCAGGTGTATTCTGATAGTTAATAATCTATGTAGATCTCTAATATGACGTCAGTAATCTCTGTTTGAAGTTTGATGGTAATTAGTAAAACTGATTAGGTTTTTATTTCTTCAAAGGAATTCAATAGGTTTTCAACAGATTCCAGTATTTCCTATGGTTAACAGAGGAGAAGAGAAAGCTTATCAATTTACTCTATATTTCTTTTGCAACAATACTATCCTTTATTTACGATCGTGTTCAAAATCTTTATTTCAATACGGAAAAAAATAATAAAAATATGTAAGGAAAAAATTTCAAAATTTTGAATAATTTTCCTAACACGTATCTGTAAGAAATAGCAACTTATCACGACGTCACGGTTCAGAGGAAGTTTGTAAACTGTTCGTGAAAAATAAAAGGAATTTATTTTATTTATTTATTTTCTTTTTTTTTTTCTAAAAAAAAATTAGGTCAAATGTGACTTTTCTCGGAACGAATAAGTGGAAGAATTATTCATAAATCCCAGCATACAATGCTTCTTAAAATAATAACTGTTCGATATTTATTCATTTATTATTAAGGTTGGATTAAGATGTATAAAATAAAAAAATAAATAAATAAAGGCGTGTCTTTTGCGAGACGAATCGAGAACAGTTGTCACATGACATTTTGACCTTGCAAGCCGATCGGCTACACCCAAATATGCAGCTAGACAAGAGCTTTTGTAACGGATGGAGGGACACCTTTCCTAACAGTTAGAAGCCGGAATCTGAAGTATTTCCCGTACAATGAATATCCTTCCTCAAACCCACTTAACCCTTTGACCATTAGAGACGCGCCCTTTAACAGGGTATTTTTAATGGTGTTAATATAAGGATATTCACTCAGATTTCTTATTATTATTAACACAATAAAAACTAAGTTATAAGAATTTCAAATGAAATTCCCTATACAAATCAATAAAATATTTATTAAAAAATAATTTTATTTATTAAAAAATTATTTTTAATAAATATTTTTTAATAAGTTATTAAAAAATATTTTATATTTTTTAATAATTTTTAATAAATTATTAAATATAAAATAATATAAAAAAATAATTTTATTTATTTAGAAAATGATTTGTGATATAATTTTATATATATTTATTTCAAAGCGATAATCATGTATAAAATTATTATATATGATAATTTATATCATATTTAATATTATATGATATAAATTATCATATGTAATAATTATAATAATTTTTATTTAATAATTATTATATATGATTTTTTTCTTAATATAATTATTACAATTAACTACAATATAATTCATATATATTTTATTAATATAATATTTATATATATAATATTAATAAAATATATATAAATATTAAAATAATTTATTTATATTTTAATTATATAAATTAAATTATTCTCCATTCTGATCTAATTATATCATTCTCTTTATTTGAAAAATATCCATGCAGAACACACTAAAATAATTGATGAAATTAATTTTGTTTAAGAAGAAAATTATTTATAATTATCACAATAAGTACTATAATAACTCCTACATAGATTCATCAAAAGAAGCTCTCTCTCTGTCTCTTTTTTGTTTATTTAAGTTAATTTTAATGTATTTCAATCATTAAAATATAAAAAAAATGTGAAAGTTCTTACTTAAAATTTAAAAATTAAAAGAATTTCGTTTATTTATTAATTTAGGAAAAATTACTTTAAAATAGTGTACTATTATGCAAATGTAATTATAATGAATGTTATAAATAGTGTAAGATGATTATTTACTATTATACAATTATTTCTACTAATTACTTATTGTAATACCATTTTCATAAATATTAAATCTATTTTATTTCTTTTGGATGGAATTTAGTTCCCATTTATATGATTTTAGACAAACTAACATAAGCAGTTTAAATAATAAAAAAATTATTTCAAGTATATAGAATGAAATTCTTTTATTATTTTAAAATTATCACTATACAGAACACTTTTAGAGCGAACTCTTTTTAAAACTTTAATAAGAACAAATTTAGTGTATTCAAAAATTAAAATATTTCTCTACTTTGAAAATATTACAGTAATGGATATTTTAAGAGAGTTCCAGCAGGAAATCTTTAAAATAACAAAAATAATCTATTTTTATATAAAGAATAACTCATAATTTAAAAAGAAATTTTTATTTTGTTTCACTTTAACTATCATAATAAACAATTACTTAAGAATTCTAACAAAAATTATTTAAAATAATAAATATAATTTATTTTAAATGCCTATTATTCTGCTATTTTATAGTAGAATTCTTCTACTATTTAAAAAAATAGTTTATTTTATACATTTTGAATGTATATTCCGCTATATTTTATTGGTATTCTAATATTACTTATAAAAATAAATTATTTTATTTATTTTGAATGTATATTCTACTACTTACTATTCTCAAGCGAAAGAAAGTACATCCATGCCCGAACCGGGATTTGAACATAGGACCTCCCTATCCGCAGTCAGGTCACAGTTGTATAGATAAAGAAATTACTTCTTCAAATTTCGATTATTTTTAAATCGAAACTAAAATTTAAAAAAAATTTGTAAATATTAACCTAAATTAGAGTTTGAATATTCCAAGTATGTCAGGTCGTCACATGAATTTTCTTGATGCATAACTTCTTTAATCGGATACGACATTTTACATTTTTTATTGATATTGTTGATGATATTTTATGATTTTGTATAATTTTTGTGAATCGCAGTCAAATATTCTTATTTTTATAATTGCTCGTAAATACGACACAGCATCTGTTGTAACACATGAGTAGAAACTGTAAGAAAATGAATATTAAAGACGCAGCGTTTTGGCATGAGTAAAATAACTTAAAACTTATTGATTTTTCATGCTCAAAATAAATTGATTTTGTCTTAAAATTATTTAACGGGCTTCCAACTGAAGGCTAATTCGCCGTTTCAACATCCCAATAAATGAATTTACTGTGTTGCGCATATTGACAAAAAGAAAATTACATCTTTTTAGTCTTCTGTATATTGCTATTTCAACATTTTACAAACATGAAGAAATCATGAAATTACGCTTAGAGCTCATCCCAATATTTAACAACATACATTAAGCAAATGATTATCATTATTTCATGTAGCCTTCCTCTAGTAAAAGAGCTTGAGTTACAAACACTGTCATTGAACTTTTCAAATAAGTATGCAAGCGGTCCACTGTAATTTCGTTGCTTTCAGTTTTTTACTAAGGTTATTATTTACTAAATAGCTCTTTATATACTATTCTTCTTAAACTGAATACCATTTTAGCGATGAAATTGCTTTTCTATAGACTATATTGTGTGAATATTACTTTATCCTATTTTTCCATCGTTAGAGATTTAAAATAAGTTCTTTTCCTACAATGAAACAATTATAGATAAATTTTAACATTTAAATAAATTTAAATTATTTTGCGAATTTTAAATCAAATATTATTTTTTGTTTAAATTAGTATTTTTAATGTATTTCGCAACTTATCATTTGACACTATATATTGGATTGTCCAGTGGCCGAAATCTGTTATAAAGCATTTGAATATCTGCTGAGTTCTATCATAAGTTCTATCTCTGAACCAAATCTTTCAATAAACGCACTTTTGTTTGTTTTGGATATATTATGTTATTTTATTTTGCATTTGAAATTATTATCATAAATTATTTTACACTTGGTATTTATATGTAAGTAAACAACTTCTAAACTTATCTTTTTCCTTGTGTGCCGCCAAATTTTGAAATCATTAAAGGTGTGCCATCACAAATTGTGAATCACTGGTTTAATTTATCATTAATGTTTTACGGTTTGAAAATTTAATTTAAAAATGTTGGAGCAAATTTATAAAAGATATTATTATGTAATAAATTCATGGAAAATCGTTATGAATACATAATATATATGCACCTTAATTGAATTCAAACTCATTTTGTTCATCATTTATTCTTAAAGCTACATTCAATTCACAAAAATATTTTACCTTCTAAGAATGTAATAACATTATAAAAGAAATTACAAAACATAGTGTTTTTTATTTTTCAACTCCTGTAATCTTTTTTTTAGATCAAGACTTGCTTAAATCGCATGGCTTACTTACATCCAGATTCAGCATGCAAAAATATTCCCATCAGTCATCAATCAAAACTAAAACAAGAATAATATACATTTTATAATGCTTGGCAAACAATAACCTTAATGCTCACAAATGATATTCCGTGGAAAGAATGGACCAGTTTGATTGATCGCTAGCGTTTTGCTGCTTACAAATTCCCGCTGTTTGTTGACCACCAAATGGGTTTCCTTTTTGTTTTAGAGATATAGATCTTACGGGTCAAATCTCGAAGTAATCGGTCTTAAAATATGCATTAGGTTAATACATCACTTTGACCTTAAATTGTTACTTTATACTATAAAGAATATTTAAATTATATTTTTATAAACTCTAATTCCTTTGAAGAATCGACTAAGGAAAGTATAAATATAATCTTTTGTATTCAGAATTATAATTTTTATTCTTTAAAAGTATAACTTTAACCTTCACGGGCGATGAATTATTTGGCTGTCAAATTTCTTGAAGAATTAGATATAAATTATGCATTTTATAATGTTATACATTATGAATTACGCATAAAAATGTTAAGCATGAAAAATTTTATATCAGACAGTTTAATATGAAATTCGGTAAAACTATACTTTAGGGTGTCCTTTGGTGAACTTGGTGATTTTTTTTTGGCGCTATTCCTGTTTACGTCGATTTCTGTGCTAACAGATAACCACTCTGATTGGTTTATCTGTTTCAAATAAACCAATCAAAGCCTCGACTGGATCTAAACCAACCAGAACACTAGTCAGTTTTGCCCAGCTTGGCGATCAATCACGATCACAACTTGGCAAGAATCAAGGGGACACCCTAAAGTATAGTCTAAATTAAAATTCGTAAAGCTTTTATCAGATACATTAATAGACATATGTTCGTATATTTATATGGGCTTGAAAAAATAAAGTTGAAGCCTTCTATATTTTAGGAAACAAAAGATTTGCATTTAGTACTATAATATTTTAAAAGTTATAATAAATTAGATGGCTTGGTTCAGTGGAACTAGTATGTAAAGAAACCGAAACTGAAGGGGATGATAGATTCATTGTGAAAAAGTCTCCAGAAAAAGAAGTCTGACAAATAATGGTGGTTTAACTAACCAAGAACATAATTTGCTAATTTGTTTATAATTACTATTGATAAATTATTTTAAGAAAATAAAATTTTGTCTTTTGAAATAAAACTTAAATTTATAAGCAATCTAGCTTATTTCTATAAATCGAAATTTAGTTTGTATGAATTGGAGACATTCTGCAACTTAATAAAGTTATTAAGACTTTTTTTGAATGTTACAAATGTTGTTGTTGTTGTTACATATGACATTTGGCGTAGCCAAGCCCAACCGTCAGGGACCGAGCAAAATGAAGTTAGAAAGAGCGTCTTTAGTTTTTGAACAGATCACTCCCCTACGAGGGGTGGAAGCAAGACTTTGACTCATAGATGGCAGCACCATCAGGGTTTTATAATTTAGAGAAAAGAAATCAGAGAAGAGACGAGGCCTGGCTTCTAACAACCCCATAGGTATTAATTTGGAATGGAGACATGAAAGACATTGCGACCACGACATATTTTACAAGCACCAGTAGACATTAGTGAACACGACGTATCTTCTGATAAGCCTGGATTCGAACTCACCACCTTGTGGTAACGAGAACGATGTCCTAACCAACCAGGTCACCGCAGCGACCAAATGTTACGAATTATATAGTGCACTGCACAGACTGTTTGACACAAATGCTTGATATGTTCATTGAAATATGGGAAAGATAAATGTTGATATCGGCAGATAGCATTTAGCTGGGCATTTTGAGAATTGGGGAAAAGAAATGAAAAACAAAAAACCTAAGATAATTATTAGAAGATTTTCAAAAGAAACTATTTGCCTAAAAGGAGAATTGTCTTAAAAATTAAGATTATGATTTGTCAATACTCTTACAAATACTTTTGATAAATGATTTTAAAGAATGAAACCCTTTTATATTTATAAAATTAAAATAAAAATTTAATTTATAATAAATTTATTTTATATATATATAATGATCTTTTATTTTCTCTTATTATTTTAATAGTAAACAGCAGGCTCGTGATTTTTAAAATTTTATATAATAATTTCCTGACACACACATTCAAACTAATTTAAATAATTATTTTTTGTAAAAATGTTTATCATTATTAAGATAATTATTAAAATAAAGAAGTTGTTTTAACTAAAATAAAAATTATTAATATTTTTTGTTTTATATGTTCAAAGAAAACATATTTTTAGTAAATTTATATTTCAATGCAACAGTACGTTGATATTTTTTAAACTGACCAACAACAATAAATGGGGATTTCTCTTGGTATTCGCCCTCTTTACTCGAAATTAAAGTAAAAGATGTATATTTGTCTTTATTCATTTTTAACAATAAATTCCGCAAGTAATGCCAGAAAACAAAAGAAAACCTTTATTTCCATAGATATGCCGAATTATTTAACCTATTTATCTCTATGAAAATAAAGGAAATCATTGCTCAAGAACAAATGAAAGCGAAATAATGATAAAACAGAAGATAAATTTGAAATTTTGAATCATTTCAATTCAGAAAGCTTTTTTTAACAATTTCGGTAAAAAAAAAATGAGAAAAAGACGAACTGTTCTTACAAAATGTCTGCTTGCCCTACATTGCTCTTTGTCTTTAAGTACCTTAAAAGCTGCTTTTTCTCTCCCAAACAATAACGGACCACTTTACAAAATAAGTCACGGACGAAGTAGCGTACTGTCTGCAAAATCACTGCCCCGAAAATGGTTGGAGGAATTCCTTGGTTTTGGAAGCCCAAATCTAAGTTTAATTGCTGTTTTTTTTATAAAGAACATACAGGTGATCACGAGCAAAAATAATAAAAGTGTGCAGAACAAGGGTAATGCAACGGTTGACACGTACAATAAAGGTCACCCAAAAGAAAGCAATTAATTCAATTTAGATTTATGTGAAGTAATCCATTTAAAGTTGTATTACTAACTATTCACTTATTAAATAGAGAGAAACATATTTACTTGCTCGCACATAAATTAGAAAAGATGTCAGAAAAATTTTATTTCATTTTGAAGGCTTAACGTGAAGATACATTGTCCCCTTAAAGATGTTATGCCTGTATCTTGCAAAAATGCAAAGATAATATTTGAAATATTAGAATTGTGCTGTATTAGGTTATTGCGTTATGTTGTCTATTTATGCTCTCCCAAAGCAGCTAAAAACATCTAAACTCTTCAAAAATGTCACTTAAATCAAGACCAGCTTTATGACATCGACAGCTATGCTGTCAACCATCTCCCTACGATATGAAACATCAGTAAGGAGACACTAGGTCTCCTTACAAAATATTAATGGTCATAAATCATTTACGATTATCTTTGTCCTGATCTGATGTTGAACCTGGCACCTGTTAGACACAATCGTGACGCCTTTTCTCACCTGAAAAAGAATGAAATTAAGCCCTGGTATTATTATAATTAATGAACTGAGGCTTCGGCTTTGAGAGATAGCAAAGAATTTACGCTTATTCCACAAGGAGCAACAATGACATTTGTCACTTGTTGAAGACAGCATTTAATTACAGTAACCATCTGTGTTCTCTTATTGCACCAACCGAGACTTAAATGATTATATAATCCTAGTAATACTAGACAACAGAATCCCCTAATATACTCAATTGTTATTGAATTATGAACCTAGTACTTGAGCTTTGGTCTTCAAAATAAAACATATAGAGCTGCATCCCGAACACTGCTGTACAATATTGGTGTCTCGTTTTTGTATTATTTATGCACATTTGTCAGGGTGGAGGAGTGGGAGTTTTCCGGATCAATTCACTTCTGATGCGAGAATGAAATTTATTTATCAATGGAAAGTATTCCCATAAGACATTATGCGATGGATTTCAAATTTCAATTGATTATTTAGCTACAATGTGGTACCATGGTTGACTTACGGGTATGAGAAACCATTTGTTACAGAAATCAATTATCCTTTATCCAATAAAAAACTACTGCAGTGAAAATCATCTACACACGCGAAGTGTTTGCAGAGACTTATGTCACTTCGTTCGTACTGTGAGTTAATAAGGGAGCCACTACAAGTGTAGATATTTGAAATTAGCGCAAAATTAAAAATCATTTCCTGATTTTTAAAGCTTCAGCTACTTTATAATTAATACAGTTTATGCTTGAACCACAATCAATGAGCCTAAAACTTTAACAATTATAATATATCTTGCTTTTAGTATTTCTTTTTAAAACCAATTATTGAAATTAAATAATAACAATATCCATCGATAATTAAAGTATTGTTTACAATTAACAATACACTTTTTCATTTAAAATATACACACTCATCAAATAAATGTGATTAATTCTTTCTTTTCCATAATATTAGTCAGAATTTAAGTAAATCTGTGTTGGTGCGTCTTCAACTAAACCTTTTAAATATTGGGTGTTATTTAATGCAAAATACTCTCTATAAATATTGCAAACGATACTTTATACAAAACAAATATTTTACATAAAGCAAACGATATTTTATATAATGCAAACGATAAGTAATAGAAAAGATATTTCATATAATTCAAACGATAAATAATGGAGACGATATTTTCTAACCATTGAAATAAATTATAATTATATTTATCGATATAAAGAAATTGTATTATTATCAGTCTATAAATAATACAAACGATATTTCATGTAATGCAAACGATAAATAATGCATACAATATTTTACAACTTCTGAAATAAATTACATTTATCGAAAAAAAGTAATTGTGTTGAAATCCGAATTACATTTAAACACCTCCTTGTTTAAATATGCTCTCTCCGTCTTTTGTTTCATTAACAAAAGTTTAATTAGCGGAAGAAAAATAAGTTCAAAATGAATGCATCTTCTTTAGTTTATCGCCAACCTTGACTCAATATCATTTTTTTCATTCACAGGGGACGTTAACACTCACCATCATTTGCAGCGCTGTATTATTCCTCTCGGCCCAGAGCAGTCGCCTTACAAGTAAGTACATTCTTTGAAAAAAAAAAGCTAAATAACAAATTTGTTTTGCTCCTAAACGCGTAAGTGTAATTATCGACTGCCCTGCTTATTCATTTTAAGACTCTATTGGGTTTCATTCATTAAATTAATTGGTTTTTCATTATCTTAATTACTAAATAATTCAGAAAGGGCAATTTCCTAGAGTTTTCAACTTCGTATTTGCCATCCTTTGTCCCCAATTTAATTTGAAAATGTCGCCATTTTTATTTCCTTCGTTTAAAATTTGTCACCAGTTTCTCGAGGGAATTAATTCAGTTTCGTATTTAGAAAAATATGTGTCTAAAATAAGAGATTTAATATAATAGTAATTAAAAATAAGAATATACATATATATGTATTATAATACCCATTTACCAAAGCAACTGTGATTTTGTATTATTTTATTATTTTCATCTAATGTTATAAATTATATCATAAAATTTATGATGAATGAAGAAATTCCTACTGTGAATTTCTTCCATTGTTTTAATAAAACAATTTTATATTTAAATAATTTATTTGAATAATGATAAAAAATTTCAGATTCTTTTACAGATCAAATAATGCTTATTGTATTATAAATAATACCAAATGTAAACGACAATGAAAAGGACTGATTCTTCCCATTGTAGTTTGCATTCAAAAAAGAAAAACACTTCAGAAAAAAAAACTTTTGTTATTTTATTAATGTGTTCCATTTTTTATTAAATAAATGGATAAAAAAAGATAAAATTAATAAAAAAATTAATTTGAAATGCAAAACAAAATAAAACAGAATAAAGACTTTAAAATTTATACAATAATATAGCGAAACACATAAAAATCATTATCCCTTAATTATATTTGTTTTGGTACAACTATAACTTATTATAACGAAATTAATAGTTTTACTAAAACAAATATAATTTATATTATATATTGATATTGTTGAAAATTATAATTAAAATTTACGAATGAAAAATATTCTAGATATCATAGGAAATTCAGTTATTTTAAGTAAATTTTCTTATTCCTCTTAATAATGATAAAACTCAGACATCTAAATTTAGATCGAAACAATAGTTATACTGAGAAATGTTTCTTCCCAATTTAGGTTCCAAAAACACAAATTCCAAAAAAATCGTTTGCTACTTCACTAATTGGGCGCAATATCGACCCAATGAAGGGAAGTATGTGCCTGAAGACATCGACCCCCAGCTCTGCACCCACCTGATATTTGCATTCGGCTGGATGAAAAAGCACAAAATCTCCTCCTTCGACTCCACCGATGAAACTAAAAATGGAAAGAAAGGAATGTATGAGAGACTGGTCGAAGTAAAGAACAAAAATAAAGACCTGAAAGTCCTCTTGGCTATTGGTAATTACAAATTTTTCAATACAGCTGTTTTTAATTGATTAGTGTCCATTATCGCATTGTAGATGTTGCGTTTATGATTTTTAAAAATATAATTTTATTGGAAATACATACTTTTGATTTGCCTTATAAAGTAATCGGTAAATTTCTTATTTAGTATTGTTGGTAATTAAACTTCTTAAGAAGAATATTTATTTATTTTGAACATATAAATGATTTATACATTATATATATATAACTCAGATTTACTGTATGGTCGCTATTGGCGCGATTTTCCATAGTTGGCGATAAATAACATTTTCTGGTAACCCAACCAATTCTGACCAATCACAGATGAGGGATTCCGACCAAGGAAAAATGGGGGATTTTCACAAAATGGAAACCAACCAATGAAAAATGGAATATTTTGTTTATTTTTAGGCTTCGCTGTGCAAATTGGCTAGGTTGGCGAGATTTTTGGCGATTTTTTAAAAAAGTGACCAGTAGCGACAGTACAGTAAATTTCTACCTTATATATATATATATATGGGAATGTGTTCTCCAGTCGCTTCACGCATCATCCCGTAAAGATCAGCAAAGGCAAACATCATTTGGCGTGGGCAGTAATTGGGAGGTGACCACATTCTCCCTCACTGAGTTGCAGGAGCTCCATTGGTTGGGGGACATGCTCACGCTAACCTTTGACGTCCGCTGGTGTGGTGTGGATGTGAAGAGACGATTAATGACCCAAGTGGTTCAGACGAGCTGCTTGGCGATGCATTGATATTCAAAACCTGTTAAGCTTAAAGTACAATCTGGAGCTCACCTGTATCGTTATGTTTTTATAATACATGAAAATTAAATAATATATATATATATATATATATACATACTAATGTGAAAATATTTTGTAAAAAATAATATAATTGTCTAACCTTCTAATTGTTGTAGAGATGAAATTCAATAAATGAAATTGAATGTATAATTTTTAATCTTCATCTTTTTTATATAAATATAATATTATAAAATGAATTTATACATTATTGATAAATTATAAAGTAATATTATACATAAATTTTGTGAAAATTGTAATACTGTAAAATAATCATAGATAATAAAAGAAACATACTTTTCTGATCATTTAAAATTAATAAACTAACTGATAAAACAATGTAACAGAAGGACAGCCAAAGATCAGTTCCTTAAGTCACCGCCAGGTGGAGCCAAAATGATGTGTACTCATCATCCAATCAATCTGATTTTGAATATCATGAGGATTGACGATTTTTATATTATGTTGGAAATAAATTGTAATATCTGTCCAACGAGTTGTACGTGCTGTGAAAGAAGTAATACCAGTTATGCTCAATGTGCGATATACTTGGAGGAAATGCCGCATCATACAAAAAAGGAACATAGCATAAATTAAATTATAGATTCTAAAATGTTTGGATGAATTTTTTTTATTGAAATGCAGGTCCAGGGGTATTAATTATAAATTAATATCGCTATTTTAATTGCATCCTTTTTTGATACATCAGTTTTAATGATGAGATGTGTAAAATAGAGCAATTTTATTAATTAAATATAAATAAAATTCTTACGCGAATTACCTTTATCGAGTTGCAACAAAATATCATTCATAATCTGAGAAAAAAACACGATTTGACAAATAAAATCAACAGATTAATTATGGTGAAAAATCATGTTTAGAATTCCTTGTAAAGAAGTGTGGGAGTTCGAGGGAGTGTCGGAAAATTACAATCACTGCGCTGCGATCAGCAATAATTATTTACGCATACAAAAATAACTTTTCATGAATGATAAACAGAGCGTAACTATTTCCTACTAGATTTCTCTTAATTACTTCACAAATTAAAAACTGATAAGAATTTTTATTCACTCATTTTTTGGTTGAAAAACCATTCATTCGTGAAATTTCCTGTTTCATAAATTCTGTGAATTTCTGAATAGTCTTACAATAGAATTTCCCTCAGTTAACCTGTTACAGAAATTATTTGCATTTTCTTAAAATAAGAAATACTCTATTGATTGTTCTGTTTTTGGCAAAACTCAAAGTTAAATTTTTTAAGTAGTTTAATTAGATTAACTTAATTATTTACACATTCATTTTGTTTTTTGATTCATAAAGAACACGTGTGGAAAATTCGGTACTTACGTATTATCCGGTTGGTCATTTCCGTGAAAAAAATATGTCGCCAAATATTGCTATTTAACGCCAGATGTTACAATTTAGTGATCACATCGTCTGATCATATTCGTAATATTACATTTTATATTTCTTAGTTTAGCTCAAACAAGTATTAAAATAGTTAATCCTTTTCTGTAACCGTATCATTATAAAAATTAGAACATTCATTAAAAATAAAAATTTTTAATTATTTGTTTGAATAAAAACAAAATTTAACTGCTCTGTTTTTTTCCTTGACAGAGTTACATAAAAATTCGATGATTTTTTATATTAAGTAGCAATATTTGACGAAACATTTTTTTTTTCCTGTGAAAATGGTCGATGGGATAATACGTAAATACCGAAAATTCAAAAGGTTAATTCACTATAAGATAAAGTAATTGAAATAGTGTTATCGTAAATTCTGGAAAGGAAAATTTTTTTGATGAAATGATTAAATAATTTGAGGTATAATTAAACGTTGTAACTGATCTTATATTCTGCTTCATAAAATTAACCAATTAAAAGTTAATGGTATATGGAAAAAATAACAAAAATCAAACTGACTCTTATTGTAAATAAATAATTCCTTAAAACTCTATACTTAATATATGATAATTTATTTCACATTAAAATCAAAATTTTTTTAACTATAAAGTGTTTGTTTCTTTCGTTACAGTTGAGATCATGTGTACGTCACTTTATTTTACTTACAATTGGTCTGTGAGTTCAACAAGTAATCCTTTTCCATAATGTTGAATATACAATTTTGTCCACCCATCAAAAACAAGTCAATTTGTCAGTGGGATGAGCTTTTCAGTGAGTTGTTGGAAAAGAAAATTTTGTTGAATATCTTAGTAGGATTGGTTATTTTATATATTATTGGAGATTTGTCTCTCCTGATACCGCTATTAAAAAATAAATACTTATCAATCATTAAGTAAAGGTAATTATGTAGTTCCTGTAGCGTGTAAAGCACATTAATTTGATTGTTTATGCAAGTAATAAATAAATCATAACATCCACTTTATAATTAGTTTAAATCGGCAGGAACGATTTAAATTTTTTTTTTTTTTTTTTTTTTTTTTGGTAACACCCTAGAATTATTTCATGAGAAACACAAGAAAATTTTATTTCTGTTAAAATGACCACTTATAATTATCAAAATATTTTCATATATCATGACAAATGCCACATTCATAGAAATTATTTTTAATAAAATGAAACCTCTAAAAATGACAGCAAATGTCGAAATGACAAATCACATTATGTGACGTCACTTATCAATCAGCGCATCAATACTACCTAAAGTTAACGCATCACGGAACCTTAAAACACAAGAGTATCTCGCTGTGTATCCATTCAATTAAATCCAACTTTTTCTTCCAATTCAGTTGAATCTTTCAATTTAATCAAAGTCCATAGTCAAAGAAATGGATGATGTACAAATTCATAGGCGGAAATAAGTAGCCGGAAATGCATTCCAAACAAACAAGCAATAAATCTCTCAGCTAAAGTTCAGAGGTTGAATCTGTGACAACAGAAATAAATATTTCTGTCGGAAAAGAAACATATTTACGTTTTTTTCTGTATTTTTTATTAAAAAATTGGAATATTTTGTCATTTATTTATTTTAAATTTTTTAGTTAAGGAAATTATTTTTTAGAATTTCTTTTTGAAGTTAATTATTGATTGGCATTTTTATATACATTAAAAGAAAATTATTAATTCATTTGGGGAAAAATAATTTACTTAATAAAATTATGCATTTATTCGCACTGGATGCACACAGTTTTGAAGTAAATTGATATAAACTACAAAAAAATGAAGCCTCTAACCAGAATTTATTATAGTTTTCGCGCGCGACTGCTCAAATTTATGCAGAAGTCTTGGAAAATTCCAACATCTGTGGAATTGCCAACGTTGTTTATTTTTATTTAATATTTACTTTTGGTACCATTTATTTTTGTTATAGTGTTACATTGATATTTTTGTTATAGTGTTACAAAATATTTTTTATTTTTCAAAATAATCTTAAATAAGCGAAACTTGTGTAAAAATTTTATTTAAAAAACTGCGTAATAATGATTGTAAATCATTTGTTTAAAAGTAATTTAAATAGCGAAATATATTTTTTTGAATTTTTTTCACCAAAATACATTTTTAAAATTTATATAAAGTTTCCTATTCATTTCAATACATATTATATATATATATATATATATATATATATATATATTGCTGTTTAATATATTATGCTACTTAGTATGCTATTAATAATTATTATAAATTAGTTTGGGGGAAAAGAAATCCATTATTTTTACAGTAGATGGCAATAGACATATATATTTCCTAAAGTATAGATCTAACAATTTCATATTTATGCTGGTTAAAAAGGTGACATGTCACTCTAAAAAATTCTCTTACACCTTTTTTTATTTGTTCCATTCAGTTTTAAGGTACAGGTGTTAAAAATGGAAGTCAACAAAGAGAAAATGGTGCACATTCACAGTTTATCTTTGATAAAGAAAAAAATACAAGTCAGGCTGTTGAAAATCGGGAATGGTATTTATGGTCCCGATACTGTAACAGCCAATGACGTGTCAAGTTGGTTTCATCTATTCTATTCGGGTATAATTTATGTTAAAGATGCACCTCTCTCAGGTAGGAACATCGTTGAAACTGTCGAAAAAATTACAGAAATGATTTATGCAAATATGTTTATTAACAATCTGTGCATCGTTCATTAGCTAAAGAGTTACCATGAAGCAATTTATATGATTTTCACCAAATGAATAGGAAATATATTAAATAAAGGCCTGATGACGAGAAAATAATGGATTTCTTATGTTTGAAACCAACCTCGGGCTTAGATGTTTGGAGTGGTTTCGAATACACTTTAAATTGTTATTCTGATTCAAGTTAGATTTCGTGGACTATAAAATAATCACTGAGACAGAAGCATAAATGTATTTTACTATGAGTGAACAGTATAGATATTATTTTAAATAACTTCTACAATTTTGGCAACATTAGAAACAAATTCAAAAAAAATTTACCACATGAGAATACTTTAATCTTTATACTTTTGTCTCTGCGATATTAAATATTGCATAAGTTCTACTAACACAAAATTTAAAAAAAAAACTCGTAAAAACACATAACGTGTAAAATTGTGTGTTTCAGGTTGTATAAAAAATTGCAACTCATAAAACTTCTAAATGAGTTTTCTTTTTTCAGCGCAAACATAAAATACGAAATTTAAACATTTTTTTATTCTTTCTTTCTCTTTTTTCAGAAAACGTGGTTGTGTTATTTAGGTGAAATGTTACTTTTAAATTCTTTTTTGTTTAAATTTATTTTGCCGTGAGTCAAAGTTACTTAATGATTCGTCACCGTAACAGACCTTGTTTCTGACTGCTCGCTCTCCTAAATCATTTGTTAAATGGTTTGCGTAATTACAAACATTCTGTGTTAACGAGAAACTTAATGAGCGTTGCTATGGTGATGATTCGATGCGCCTAACCGAATGCCAATGAAATTTCTGGAAATCTTGACTGACATCCACTGACAACTGTCAATACTGTATTTGAAATATTTCATTGGTTTCTCTCGTTTAATTGTAAGCCCCACCCTTTTTTAATATCCTGCCACACAACAAATGAACAACTCATAATTTAAATGATCTTTATGTTTTATAACCAACTTACAAGATTTTAATCTCTTATTAATTTATAAGCTGCTAAAATTCTATGAAATAAATTTCAAACTTTATTAAACCTTACGATATTTTTTAATTGTAAGTTAAGTTAAACTATTTATCATTTTTTTAGATTAAATTGATTCTCATGCGAAATTTCTATAAACTTTCACATAAATATGTATTTAAAATTATTTTATTTCTTTCTGGATTTTCTTGCTTCTCATAAAATTGAAATAACAATCAGCCATTTAGATAGAAGCAAATTTTAATAATCATATAGTTTGACGAAAGAATTTCGTATAGAAATAAATTCTCTTGCGAAATCAAAGTATTTTATTGCCTAATTCGAATAAATTTCAAATAAATCTAAACTTAAATTGCGAATTTTCCAATTTACTGAGATTCTATCATTTCCTTCAATCTGCTAATGGCATTTCATTTTTAATTAATTTATGAAAGAAATGTGTAACATACAGAAAACTAATTTATTATATATACATTTATTTTAAATCTATTCTATTTTATATTGCAATTTTATTTTATTTTTACTTCTTATTTTAAAAAATAGTATATAGTTATTTTTACATTACTTTTTCCTATATAATTAATATATTATTTTAGAAATACTTATTTTTTTCAATAAATTCTTGAAATATTTTCTTAAAAAAATTTCAATTTCCTTAATATTTATTACATAAGTAAAATTTTGACTTCGCATATTCGGAATTTTCATAAATTTGCTGAAACATTTTTTTTTAATTCGTTACTACAACAAACATCCTATTAAACTATATCTTTTCACATTTTAAAATACATATATTTGAGTTTCTTGCCAAAAATGTATCTATTAGCTTTCTTCAAACTCACATTTTTTTCAATTTTACATAATAATAATAATAAGAGAAATTAGAATAAAATAGTTTTAAAATCTCTCACAATAAGATTAAGTAAAAAAAAAATATATATATATATATTTTATTTAAAATAAGCACATCTGTTAAAACCTCAACGCTGGTTAGAATCGAAACTAATATTACCACACAAACAAATGTCTTCATTCCTCAATGGTTCGGTCTGTCTAGGACAGGGGTCACCAAACTTTTTTGATCATCGCCCCCTATGTTATTTTTCGATATCTCCATAGACCCCCACAAAGGTAATTTTCAGGTAATTAAAATAAAACTATTAGTCTAAATATTTAATAAATCAAAAACAGTAAGTAAAGTAGCTACAGATTTTTTACTTCTTAATGAGATGAGTGCGCCTGGTGTTTCTTGGCAAGGTTCGCTATATTGGGTTCGAAATTAGCCAATTTTAACCGTAAATCCCCTTGAAGCTCCACATTTAATTTATTTCTGTTTTTAGTTAAAATTGAGTTAACGAGACTAAAACCGGCTTCAACCATATACGAACTTGGAAACGCCAGCATAAATGGTTGAGCCATTTCGTAAAGTTTCACATATTTTTGATTTGTGTATTAAGAACTGTTTTTCCATCGAGTCCCAATAGGCCCCAATTCGACCTCTTGGGTCAGATAGACCCCTACTGTTGTTAATTAGACCCCTAGGGGTCTGTATAGACTACTTTGGCGACACCTGGTCTAGGAACTTCTTAAACGCAATATCCAAGAACTTCAGATCTATTACAATAAAAGATACATTCGGGAACAAAATATTAAAAAAAAAAAATTTATAAATTTTAATAGCTGAGTATTTGAAACTTGGCGAGATTTGCTCATGTAATTGTTCCAAATTGGTTTTTCGCTGCTTCAAGCATAAATGCGAGCTATTTCTTCAAAACTATAGTGGGAAAAATCAAAATAAAGCTAGTAAGTCACTGACAATATACTTCAGAAAAACATTAAAGATATTCCTGACACTCCCGTTTAATCAAAGCCTATAGCAAAAAGAAGAAATTGATTTAAAACTGGTGATGGAAATTGATAGGATAAGAAAACCGGAATTGATTTTGAATTGGTGGTTTAGTCACTTGAACAAACACAATAATTTACTAATAGAGGAAAAATTTATATTAATTTGAGCAATCAAAATTATTATATCATATACGATTATTGAATCTACTGTAAACTGCTGGGTTATTAACTAACAAACTTAAAACTTTTAATTACGATGTTTTCTTGATATTTTGGATCTAATATTTTTAATGCTGTTACTCCTTTAGGTGGCTGGTCTTTTGGAACCCAAAGATTCAAGGAAATGGCTTCAAACCGTTACAATCGCCAGCTCTTTGTTTTCAGCGCCATCAAATACTTAAGAGATAGGAACTTTGATGGTCTTGATTTGGATTGGGAATTTCCAAGAGGAGCAGATGATAAAAAGAATTTGGTACTCCTACTTAAAGTGAGTACAGATTTATTATAGTATTAACTAAAGTATATTTAATGCATAATTGAGATATTATAATAAGAATTATTTTAATATAAGCTTTACTATATCTGTTGTATGTATGCTAAACATTTCATTAAAATTAATTTCTTAAAACGTTACTCTGGTAAAAGTAAAATGGTGACTATATTTAAGCTGCGTCATTACTTTAAGTAACAATTTGGCAAAAGTCGATGTTAAAACGCTTATAAAATGTTCATAATTTTGAATTAATAAAATCCAAAAAATAATACAAAAGTTTTTCACCTACATTGTGAACATATTTTATAATATATAATAATTTTAATAATTTATAGAATATTATGTAAAATTCTAAGGACCATTAATCGTAATTTTTTTCTTATTTATTTCAATCTGTCATTAATCACATTTATGAAATCTTATTTCATTTAGTTTGTAATATACTAATTGTCCAATACTTATTATAATATTTATACATAATGTTGTCCATATTTTTTTTCTGCGCATTAACTCTTAAAACAGGCATGTTTTAAATGATGAAATGAATTGGTATAATAAAATTTAAACCAAACTTTAATAAACGTAATTTATTACACAAAAAAGCAGATTAAGAATTATCATGAATAAAATGTATTTATTTACATCCTAGAAAATTACAACAGTAATAAGAAACTTCTTTTCAAATTAGAATCTTACGAAATAAATTCTTCATTTACAATTTAAAAAAGAGCTTAAAACAGTTCATTTTTTTCTTATTTTAATAATAAACCAGGATGTCCAGTCGAACGAGTAATTATGCAAAGTAAATTAAATAAAAAAAATTACCTGCATTACGCAAAATTAATCCGGTTGCTTAGTAAACTACGAAACTATTGGTTTTTTTTTTATTCTATTACATAACAATTCGATTTATCTCAGCATTTTTCAATAATTTTATTTCTTAATACGCAAATGGATTCCGATGAAAGATTAAATCGATATATAAATCTGAACCTTAGGCAAATATAAATATTTTTATAATAAAGGCATTTATTTTGCAATCGGAGTTACAGTTCAGAGAGGAAATTTTTTTTCCTTGGAATAAGTCAAAACAAGAATTCTCTAAAGGTTTTGGTCAGAATTCTCTATAAGTCGTTAAAAATCCTATTTTGCTAATCGCTGACCTCAAAAATACTGTTTGAAACAGCAGTAAGGAAACTCTTTTCCAAATTAGTGTGTAATTATCCTAAAAAAAATAACCTTTTTACTTCCAAACAATTCACGTGTAAGTATTAATAAACCCGTCAAACAGACGAAAGTATCAATCTTTATCACTTTGAAAACGTAATTAAAACGCTGTCGATTTAATTTCCGTGAAATATGCGAAACTTTGTTTCGATTTTTCTTTTATAATTTGGCCATTCTTTGGCCAATCCGAATAAAAACTACATCCTACTCAGAAAGTATGTTAACGAATACCTCTACGCTAAGCACCGTGATTAAATTAGCATACAAATGAACCATTTTTAAAAAAAATGAGTAACTCCCCTCCCCCCATGCTTTGTGTGAGGCTATCTCACGACTCAAAGGAAGTTACCCGGATGCAGCAGAAAAAACCCCACGTGACTTAAAAGCAATCTAACGGAACATTTCATTTGCATAACCAGTCTAATCTTTTTAAATACCCGATCACGTTACGTGAGCAATATTAAAAGTGACAGTTGGGCCATTGCTTAAAATCCTTTGACTCAAAGCCGCTTTCAACCCGTTCAGATTTTTTTAAGTGATTCCTTAATTCAACTGACCTGTCATTTTCATGCTTTAGAGACAGTGAAAGATCACTTTCGAAAGAGTATGAATTACTCCCGTGGAAAAGTAGTATGTTGTTTCACTTTTCAGAAAAGAATGTTTTGTACGCCATCAGCATGCCAATTTAGTTGGGGTTTTTTTTTTTTTTCTTTTTTTATCAAGATAAGAATCTTTATTCTGAAAGAGATAACATTTTGCTTCTTTAACTTGACAAAAGATGTCTTATCTGTTACGGAATCGCTTGTAAAGCGTGTGTTCGAATATCAATAACGATACAGTTTTCTTCTTTTCTTTCAAAGATAGGCGACACAGTTTTCAAACGTATAAGAAATTGAATACTTGAAATAATAAAATTGTTTCCCAATCAAACTTTCACCGTAACCATTGTTTATTTGTGACTTTTTTTAATTAGATAAATTATATTATCTAATTCAAATTATAATTTTTATTATGGACTATATTTTATTTAAGATTCTTCATAATTAAATTACACAGTTTGTCTTAACTACAGCCTTAGTTTACTGAGTCAAACAAAAAGCTGGAATTATATAAAAAATTAAAATAATTACCCATTGATTCTAGATTTATTTCAAAATAATTCAATTTCAATTGTTTTCCAAATTGGATTCCGCTTACAATTAGATAGAAATTAATTAAAACATATAGTAAGATTCGAACCCGTAGCGAGTAATTAACACAACCAAAATGAATGAAAAAAAAAGATAAATAATAAAATACTGTTCGTGGTATTTTCACGGAAAAAAACATTAATTTTATTCCGTTGTGGCTTTGTGATAACTTTTTATGCATTTTAATCATTGGATCCTATTTGGACCCATCTCATCGCCAATTACGATAAGCCAGAAATGAAAGGGTATCAATTTATCACCAAGAATGATATTCCAAGAAGTAAAATAAAAAACTTTACATTTTTTTAGTTTTTAAAAATATTTTAAACTAAGTTATAAACATTTGAAAAATATATTTCTTTTAATGTTTTAAAGAAAATGACTATATTTTCAAAATGCGCATGGCATACATTTTTTCTTTATTATTGCACGTTTTATGTTTACTATTCGTTAGTACGTTTATCGCCATTTTTTTCTATTGTCGCCAAGCTGTAGGCCGTAATAGAATTTTATTCATTTTAATTAATACCACGTGTATCGATCGATCAAAATTTTCTGTATTGTATGAATTTGTTGCAAGTTAGAAATGTAAGTATTAAATTTAAAAAAAAATAACACGAAATTAGGATCAACCATTTTCTAAGTTCCGGTTCGTGTAGTCCGCGTATTAAAAAAAAATCATTATTACGCAACAAATAAATCAAATTAAACGTACATTTGAGATGAAACATTATTAACTTAAATTGTAAAATCCATCATGTTATTTCATAAACGTGACGGAGAATAATATTAATTAATTAACATCGATAGCTTCTTTCAATAAATCAAAGTAATCAGCTGAAAACAGAATGAACTTAGATTTAACCTTCAACTCATCAGTTTATGGGTTCGATTCTGACTCCGGACGTAGTAATTTATAATGACTCACAATCCAATTAAAAATACTCATCCTCTGGAATTAGTTTTTCTTAATAAAAGAAGAAACATGTTGCGAATCCAAGTACAGAACCACGGACCTGTACTAGGAGAACTCTAAGCACTTACCACTAAGCCACCCAAATTCAATAAATAGTTTTAGAAAATAATCTAAAATTGAAAAAAAACCATAAAAAGTTCATTTTTATCTATATTAATTAATTTATTGCGTACACCATCACATAATGCAAGAGAAAAAAATAAAATGTCAGTAGAAAAATTATTAAATATTTCTTATTTTTATGCACTGAGAACCTAAAATTGTTATAGCTTGAAATTTTAGTTCTAAAGTAAATCAATAAGACAACTCCCTATTTTCTTTTACCATTCAACAAAATATTTTTTTCTTTTTTCATTCAGGAATTGAGGGAAGCATTCGAAGAAGAAGCTAAAGACAAGAAGATGCCACGTCTGTTATTGACCGTCGCTGTTTCGGCTGGTTCCGAAACCATTCGTTCTGGCTATGACGTTCCCGCTGTAGCTGCGTAAGACATTTTTTTCTTTGTTGGTGTTGTTTCCAAAAATACAATTTATCTTACAAAATATAAATTTTTTTGTCATAAACGTATGTAAAGTATTATTTAATTAATATTAAAATTTTCATATTTCAAATAATTGCAATTAATAGCTATTTTTTATAAAAAATTTTATTAAGACTCTAACTTAAAAAAAAGTGTTTATCACTTATCAATCTTACGAGGATTTTAATATTATTTCTTTCATCGATTTGGCAGCGGTTTCCTGGTTGGTTAGAGTGTTCGTTCTCGTTATTGGTAAATAGTAAGTTTGAATTCCGACCGATGATCTATCGTGTTCGATAATGGCGGTTGGGGGACACGTTAAATAGGTCTTGGTCGCAATGTCCTCCATGTGAAATGATATGTCCTGGAATTGTAGGCCATGTCTGTTTGGTTCCTGCTTCTATATAAAGAAGACTCACCTATTTTCTTGATAACGATGGCTAACTTAATAGGTGCCCAACTACATAAGTTTCCATCATTTCCGGGCCTGGTATTTCTGAAAGGTGGAAATCTATAGCAGTCGGGCTATAGAATATTTTTAACGGTTATTCGCATCATCACGTGATCCTTATAGTTTTTTAATCATGATAAATCAGCGAGAGAACACTGAATATTGATTTATTTTGTGCAGTTTATATCATGCTTATACCTATTTGATTGTCATAGTTTTAAGATTCGGTGGTAATTGGATGGTCAGTGACGGGTTATTTAATTCGACAGTGAGCAACTTCGATTCTCCCCGGTGTTATCGATATTCATAAAATCAGAATCTACTTATGATGTGATCAAATTAGTACTTGAATTATATGATACCATAAATAACAAAAAAGTAGTAGTTGATTCTCACCAAGTTGTGGTTGCAGTTGATCGCCAAGCTCGGCAAAACCTAATCGTATTCTGATTGCAACAGAGCAATTGATTGTTTTGTGCCAACAAAAATCGCCAATAAAATCGATAGCCAAGCAAAAATCACCGCGTTTGCCGAGGGGGCACACTAAAATATAGCTTTACCAAAAATCCCATTTTATTAATGTAATATTTATATTATATATTAAAATTTTTATACAGCCACTGTTAAAAATTGCTAAGTAATGTTGATTGAGGAAATTAGATATTTATAATACGTATTATTTCAAAACTTATAAGGATGGTAAAATTTATAATATGCTTTGTAATAAATGTGTAATACATATTTGAATAATCAGTAATAGTATATTGAATAATAATTATCTTCTTTGGTACTTTCGAATAGTTACTGTGATTTCATCAATATTATGTCATATGATTTCCATGGAAAATGGGAAAGTCAAACTGGCCATAACAGTCCACTTTATGCTTTGTCAACAGAATCTCAGTGGAGGAAACAATTGTGCATGGTAGGTGATTCCATCCATTTATATTCTGAGGCTTAAAGTATAAATAGTGCATAAAAAGAACTTTTTTAGTACATAATGCCAATTCATAATAGTAAATTTTGAAGGCTGTTTTTATAATTGATCCTTAACTTAATGTCTGTCTTTGAAACATTAGAAACGAATTTTAAATTACTTTCTTTCAAATATTTTTAATTGTTAATGCTGGATAAAATTTGTATTGTATTAACATTTCCGGTTGCAATTTCTACAGACCCATTCTCTAAATATGGGATCTCGTAAATTGGTCGAGTTACGAAATCCATCCCTAATGGTCTCAACTGCAAATTTTAAAATTACTGGAGGAACACTGGATTATTTTAATATTTGAAGGGACGTATACTCTCTTAAGACGATTGTTTTGGCTAGATTTGATATCAAACTCGCCACTTTCCAGATCCTCATGAGAGTCTACCATTATCTTGTAAGTGATACCTTGTAAATGTGATACCACCATCTTATCATTGATTGATAAGGAACTTTGTTGTAAGGATCTATCACGTGGATCCTTATAACAGGATCTCATAATTCGGTCGAATTACGAAATCAACCTTTAAATTACTAATCTCATCTGCAAACTTTCAAAATATTGGAGGAAAGCCGGATTATTAAAATATATGCAAAAGCTCTCTTAAAAGATTGTTTTCGCTAGATTCGATATCAAACTCGCTAATTTCCAAATCCTCGTGAGTGATACCTTGTAAGTGTGATACCATCATCTTAAGATTGATAAGAAACTTTGTTATAAGGAACTATCGCACGATTTGTACAACTTCTTTAAATGTGCAGCAAAATCTTTCAAGATAATAAAGAAACATTTTGATTCAAAGCGATGGTTTCTTTCAAGAGAGATAATACTAAACCCCTTCCAGTTTTGTTTCAGCAACAATATGCTTTTAGGCATTCATTTGTAGCAACAAATCCCTTATTTTTGAGAATTGTTTCGGATAATCCCCTTCCTTTTTTCAAAATACCATGCAACCAAAAAGGCCAGAAATTTCAACAATTTTTTGATATTAGAAAATATTAAAGACAAATTTTCTTCAAGTATCATCCCTAAGTCCCTGAGGGACGTAAAGACATGTGACAGAGATTCTATCAATACTTCTTTCGCGGTTATTTAGTGAGAGATACATTTATATAATTAATCTTCTTTAATAAAAATTCTTATATTCTAATCTTCTTTGTGTTTATAAAAAATCACAACCAGAAATGTTATGGATGTTCTTTTACATTTATTATAAAATATACAATCTAATGAACTTCTATAGATATGAATCCACGGTAACCTGATTAGGAAAGGGATCGTTATTATTGTGGAAAGTTATAGGGTCCAATCGAAGATCCATGGTACTCGTTAATGGTGGTTGAGAGATGTAAAATAACCTGTATATTCGCAATGTCCTCCAAGTGAAATGATACTTCTGTGTATGCGGGCATTTCTTATTTGGCTCCTGCTTCACACTAACAAGGAATTCCATCACTTTCTTTATGGGTTATGATATCAAATATAGCCAAAACTATCGTTTTGGCTACATTCGAAATCAAACTCGCTACTTTCCGGATCCTCGTGAGCGTCATACCATTATCTTGTGAGTGATACCTTGTAAGAGTGATACCACCATCTTATCATTGATTGATAAGAAACTTTGTTATAAGGATCTATCGCATGAGTGGTACAACTTCATTAGATGTGCTGCAAAATCGACTGGGGGCCTTTCTATACAACATACCTAAAATTTCCCCCATTGTTCCAAACTGTGGGATATCATGACGTCATGACCAATTGCTCAAGTAGTTGTAGTACATTCAAATAATGTGCGATGCTAATATGTGCGGATAGATCGCTGCTACATATCATAGAAGGGAAGAGGCTTTCGAAGCAAAATCTAAGATTTATTTGTGAGATTAAAATTTTACAGTATTACAAAAATTGATTCTTGGTGTTTCATTCACTTAACATTGTTCTTTCTCGCCAAGGAATTCGGGGTGAAGTTGTGGGAGAAGATGGGAGCACCTAAAGAGAAGATCATAGTCGGCCTGGCCACCTACGGCAGAAGTTTCTCGCTCGCCAGCCCCGACAAAAATGGAATGAACGTCCCCACTCGCGGGGGTGGAAAAGCTGGTACTTACACAAGGGAGGAAGGATTCTTGTCCTACTATGAGGTAAGTACTCCACTCTTTGTAATTCTGTCGAATAAAAAATAACTCTAATATAATGATTAAAAAAATAAGTTTCTTATACAACTTCGAGATTTCATAAAAAAAATAAAGAAGAAACCCTAAAATTTTGTCAATCAAAAATGTTTTATATTTTAATAAAATAGTTTATTGTTTACAGTAACAACATATAGCTTTAATACAAATATATCTTAATAACTTAAAGCATCTTATATTATAAATTTGAAATAGTGTCTTTTGTTTGAATTTTTCCTGATTAAACTTTTATTTGAATTTTTTCATTTAGCTTCCAGTATTATGTTTTTCAAACATAAAATATTTGTTTTATTAGAATATAGTTATTGGAAAAAGAATAAGAAGAGTTTTATAATTTTTATTTCTGGAATTCATTGAAACGTTGATCAACTTAATTTTACCTACTCCTGTGTATGTTCCTCTTTCACAGTCCCATTCTTTTCTTCCTTTAAGTGAATGATTATCTGATATTTTTTTTGTCGAGTGTCAGCCAGATGGGAAAAATGGAGTAGGTTACTCCACTTTTTCAACTGAACCGCAATTTGGTGTGGAGTTCAACTTCTTCGGTATACAAATGCCATGGGTATCCGTTTATAGGATAGGATGGGCATTCATTCATACTGCATTCATACAAGGAAAGAAAAAAGACAAGAGAGAGAGAGAGAAAGAGAAAGAAAAAGCGAAAGTACATCTATATCTGAACCAGGATTCGAATCCACGACCACCCCACCCGCAGGCAGGCACGCCAACCATTAAACACGGAGGACGGCATCTGATATTCCGTTAAATGGATAAATGAAGACTCATTTGCATTGCAGTCTTTGACAATCAAACCAGACTTAAAAGAGATAACGAGTATATATATATGTATATATATATATATATATATATATATATATACTCGTCGTCTCTCGTGAGACACATGTGGGATTTGTTTTACTGATTTTTTTAAAATCAGTAAAACAAATCCCACGTGTGTCTCAAGTTACAGTAATAATCAAGCGAGTGATGCAAGATATATAACGTTTTAAATATTAATTAAAAGTTATAAATCCAGCGGCAAATAGTGAAGGTCACATTAAAAGATGCGATTTTATTTATATTTATAGGTCTGTGATTTCATCAAAAAAGGAGGAAAATACGAGTGGGACGACGAGCAGAAAGT
>JAPDSC010064468.1:0-11638 GCA_026290005.1 Latrodectus geometricus
ATTTAAAAAGGAATATTACATTTTTGTACCAATAAATATTATTTTTTATAAAGGTATGGGATATTTAGCATTTATCGTTAACCGTTGTATCGTTTATAATGTCATCATTTTCGAAGCTTACATTCAAATGAAATTCTATTGTAGGTCGATCGTGCGGTTAAATGGCTGGGGAAGGCATTATTTTGTGATTGGAAAATGATGAGATATATACCTGACCCACACAATCAAAATTCCGTTGCGTTCATTATTGCCAACTGATTGACATAATGTATGTCGTGGTCGCAATATCCTTTTGTTGATGTGGTGAGGCGTAGAAAGGAAGGTACCAGACTAAATGTAGACCTCGTCATTCAAAATTACGAGATGATTAGGTATGTTTGAATACTATTAAGTTGGCAGAAATCGACAACAAAAAACTTTTAACAAGTAAGATAGATAACTAAAAGCACAAAATGTAATTTTATTTCAAAAAAGTTTTAATTTTTTTATTTATATTTACTTATACACATGAAATTACATGAACTTACATCTTTAATTTGACATTGTCTAAATTATTTCATCGTTATGAAATTTAATACAAAAAATAAACAAAAAAATGAAACCAATTTGAATGATTAAATTAATAAATTTATATTGTATGCTTTTAATTGAAAACTTATTGAAATTTAGTATTATTGTAAGTTTATGAGAGTGAAAAATTCTTAAGAGTAATATAAAGATTATTTGTGAGGAAAGAGCTTGAAGAATATATTAATAAAGTTAATATTTACCTAAACCATTAATAAATTAGAATTTCTAGCATAATCTAGTTTTATCTTTTATTGTTGTTGTTGTCGTGTGCCAGCCAGGCCGGCAATATGGGGTGCGCTGCTCCACTTTTTCAACTGAACCATATTTGGTGTGGAGTCCTACTTCCTCAGTACACACATGCCATAGGTACCCGTTTATAGGGTACGCAACTAGTCACACACGAAGAAAGGACAGATACAAGAAAGAGAGAGAAAGTACATCCATGCCCGAGCCAGGATTCGAACCCAGGTCCCACACATCTATAGTCAGGTACGCTAACCTTTAGACAGGTTGGGCGGCTTATCTTTCATTAGTTTTATCAATAACACATTTTAATGCAAAGTTACTTTCCACCAATTATAAATCAATACAAATTATTAACATTCAACTGATTTTGATAAAAGAAATGCTAAATGAAATTGTGTACAATTTTTTCAAAATGATTTCTGATACATAGTAAGCAATATACCAAACACCAATGTATAAGTAAGAAATTCCTTAATCATCCCTAAATACTCTCAGAAATTTGATTCGATGAAGCAGATAGCATAACATTTGAAACGTGTTGTAAGGCCTTTCGACATCCGCTGTAGGATTATTTCTTGAGGACCTCTTCATGGACGGTAGATGCGTTCTCGTGTCGCAAAGGAGGAAACTTGGAAAACTCCTTAACATCTACCGTTCTAACGGAGGAACATTGAAAACCTCCTTAACATCTACTTATTCAAATTTGTATATAGAAAGGATAAACTTCAATCAAACTCTACTTGTTAAACAATGACATGGGGTAAACGCGAGATTTTTTACTCCAAAAAGCAGAGTCTTACGGCAAGAATATATGAAACTGAACGTGGGCATAAATACGTGTTCGGATTAAACAATCTACTAGAGTTGTCTAATCAATCTTGTTTTTTCAAGAGCTGTGGATTTCAAATAAATTTATTTTACGCCAAAATGCTCAGTTCTTTTCATTTTGATACCAAAAAGAGAACAGTTTAATAAAATAAGTTTAATTTAAGCCTCTTGTTATAGAAAATCCACCTTATTATGATCCTTATTAGTATTTCTTAAAAAATCACTAAATGCTACTCGCACTATATACTTCTGAATTGTAGATATGAAGCCTGATCTTCATCACATTAATTTCGCACATGTATCGGGTATGTTCATCGGCTGTTGAAAAGTTTTCCGGGTTTCTTCCTTTGAGTCGCCTGAATATGCCCCATATTAAGAAAACATCCGTAGATTCAAACTATTTTGCATTTTATAAATATCAAGCTTGGAACTGCTTAAGCAATTAGTTATGTGATGTAAAAATATTTGATTGTGAATCACCGATAAAGAAAAATCTGAAAATTGTGCCAAAGTTTCTTCCAGTCAAATGTCTCAATATAAAGCAAAAATTTTAAGCACCTCGAAATCATTAAAAAGTTACAGATTAGAGCAAATTTATGAACCAGCATTTTAGCACATCGATATCGAATATTAGATTTAAACATTTAGCATTGAATATAAACAAAAATTAACTAATTTAATCTTAAAATTTTTCTTAAATATGTTAAATATTCGAATTAAATCAATAACTGCAGATTTCTGACTAGGTAACTATTTTTAAGAACATGTAGAAGCTAAGCATTCAAATAAATATACGCACCGAGCAAGCAGTTTCCTCTTCTTTCTTTTTAACAAATATCATTAAATTAAGAACTTGATTCATAAAAATTTTCAGAATATTACAGAATTAAAAGGTAATTTTTAAATTAAGATTAATTAAAACAATCCAGGATTTTGATCATTCCTAAATTATTTTAACTTTATAGTAAATTATATTTAATTTTTAAATTATAATACAGTCTTTCTATAATTAAGGAATTACTTCAATTTAAATCTTCCGGGTTAGTTTTTGAAAAGAAATTTTATATGTACATCATTTTAAAATGTTTTAAATAGAAATAGATTTTAAAATTAAATTCATTCTTTTTACGATCTATGTAATATTATCCAAACTACTTAAAATGATTTTAATTCATATTACCAAGAATTAATTAATCATGTATTTTTACGATAAACGTTTATTACTGGATTTAAAGACAAATCAGAATTATACTTTAAAATTTATGAAAAAAATTCGTTTATACGGTATGTTATGCAAAAAGGAAATACAATGATTCAGAACAACATATATTCTTTAAGCTTAAACAAATCTGGTATATTTTTAATTTTTGTGATAAGAAAATTTCTGTACTTTCCGTATACATTAGAAGTTATTAATTGCAATTAACTTTAATTAAAGTGAGGAAACCGAACTTTTGATATTTTTATATAATCCTTTATCTGTGATACATAATTATGTATTGAGAGATTAATTTTCTTAAATGAAGGAGAAATTTTAGATAATTAAATATTTGATATTCGATGCTTTTGATACCATGTTATTTTTTTTCTGACTTAATTAGTTATAAAGAGCTGAATATATCAAATGCAGATAACAAATTTCTAGAATATTTAAATTAAATATCTGAAAAACACTTACTTAAAATGTATTGTAGAATAATATAATTTAACATTCAGTAAATACCTTGAAAATGTTAACTTGAAACATTGGTTTTCACATAAAAATCTAGTAATATCATACTTGCATGTATGCTCATAGATTAAAATTAGAATATTAAGTTTGTAGAAGAAACAATCAAAACTACTATCTAAAAACTTCAGACTGTGTTACAGTAATAAATTATTATTATGCCTTACAAGTATAAATGCAATTTTAATAATAAACACTGATTTTCACATAAATATAGTAATATTATGCTTGCATAGTTCCTCGTAAATTAAAGTTAGAATATTAAGCTTCTAGAAGAAAAAAATCAACCATTGTTTAGAAATTTTAGACTAGGTTACCGCAATAAATAATTATTATGCCTCATAAGTATAACTGCAATTTATATAATTATTCTTAAAAATTCAATGTTCAATTTGCTTTAGTTAGAAAACAAAACATATATTCGGTGTCTCATTTTGTTCTTTTGTTATATATATAAATATTATTCATATCAAATATGTAAATAAAAAGTTGGTATTCTTCATAAATACTACTTTATTTAGCTTTCTAGAATATTTAAAACATTATTTGATGTTTGATTTTTTTTGTTGTTATATGTGATTGAAATATAACTCAAATATTCTTTTCTTATTTTTGTTTCAACGTTTTTGTTGACATAGGCTTTTGATAAATATATTTACAACAAAAAAGCCAAAATGAAATACTCTACATTTAGAAAAGTAAAAAAGGTGAGATATTATGCAATCTGTATGCAATCCTAATAACATAAATTAAAAAAATCTAAAACCAAACGTAGTTCATATCTTATGACTTAACTACAGTCAAAATATAATATTGTACAGTCAACATTTGAAATTTCAACTAAGAGCAAATATTTACAAACTATTACTTTTTGTAAAACAACATCTCTTGTCACTATAAAATCATCTTGATTTTCTTAGTCATTATATAAAATATTTTAAATGTTTAAATAAAATATTTTAATATTGAAAAAATCCAAATTAATCCAGTAGTTTGTCCAAAAAGAAATATAACATGAATTTAAGAATTTTATTTTACATTCAGAGAAACATATATATATATATATATATATATATATATGTTTGCAATAGTCTTTATCTCAATGACGAAAATGATTTTCAGTTCAGGTAGTGCGTACCGTATACTAGTTTTATAGTATATTATATTTATATTATAAATCTTTATTTTTCCACGTTGTTTCTCTAAAAACGGATTCTTGTTCGGAATGGCAAAAAGCAACAATCGTGGTTCGCACTTCGCAGTGCCTTTTCTTTCACCTAGTGTGACGACGTCCGTCATAACTGTGTCTCACGTGGAACCCAAAATTTGCGTTTCTCCGTTTCTTTTTCTCGTTTTGTGGAGAACTAATCAGGCTACGATCTCAGCCAAAGAAACAGTGTGGCGTAAATGAAACCAACATCAAAGCTCTAGTGTACAGCAAAATCCTTTTTACTTTTTCCTTGCCTAGCTGCCAGGAATTTCGTGTTACAGATTTCATTCAAACGCTATTTAGTGTTTTTTTTCAATAAGGAGATCGCATTCCAATGCAAAACTAGAGTATTGTCATTTAAAAGTTTTGAAATATTCTTACTGTAACCGTAACTCTTTGAGTAATACTGTTGTTTTCGTATCATTCTTGAGACATACCTCAAAATACTTTATACCAAAATTTCGTTCACTTTTTGTGAATTGTGTTAGTTAGTGGCCTATAAATCAGGATATTTTTTTTATAATTACCCTGTATTTAAGAAAAAAACAAATAAAATCATGTTTTAAGTTCATTTTATGTATCACAGCAAACTTTTATTTATTTTCACACAGTGCTTCTGAAAAAAAAATTGTCGCTCCTATTGATTTTATATTTCGCATATAGCAGCTATTTGGACATGAATTTTCAATTATTCAATAGTTTTCTATTTTATTAAGATTTTAAAAAGCTTTTGGCACATGAAAGTGTTGTAAGTACTTCAAGGTAACTGAAATTATCTATATAATATATCTAAAATTTACTCTATGAAAAGGCAACTTGAAATTAATTTATATTAGCCGATATCTTTTATTCATAAGATTTATTAAAATTAATTAATGTTTTGTACCAATTTTTTTTAATCAAATAAGGTGGACCATAATATAAGTACATATTTTGCAAAATAAATTGATAAAGAGTAAAGCCATCTACACATTTCATAAAGTAAATAACCAAAAGAGAGTGCTATTTATAACTTTTGCCTATAAAAAGAACATAGTCTATAAAAGACTTTACTCTTAAGAAATATGAGAGTTTGGATGTAAAAATATATTAAGAGCTTCATTGATAACATTGCACGGTTTAATATGAAATTCCATTTTTAAAATTGCTTAATAAAATTTATGCGAAAACTTAATTTGAAAATTCATGTTTGGCGATAATGAAGTTTAATACTATAATTTTTTAATAAGCTTATAAATAAATTATACAAAAATTTCATAATATTTATATTGATTATACAATATTAATGTGCAAATAGTTTTTAAACAATTTTCTTTTTATCAAGTTTATTTCATATTAATTTATAATAAAGCAGCTAAACAATAGAATGTTTCATATTTAAGCTTAATATAGACTTATATAAAAAATAAATATGCTACAAATTTATATAATGTAAAAGTTATACTTTGAAATCTTTATTAATTTAAAGTATTAAGCAATTTTTTTGGAATGGAAAAACTATTTAATGTAGCCATGACTCACATTGTTGCGATTTGCTGCAACTTAATTTTATTCATATAAAATGTATTATTTATTAAAATTAATATACAAGCTTTTTTATGAATATTTTCAAATAATATTTATTTTTATTGTGGGAGTTTAAAATCGAAATATAAAATGCTCAGGAATTAAAAAAAAAATTTACATCATTTCAAAAATCTGAATTTTTCCATAAAATATAAAAACGTGTTTCTAAAATAAAATCAAAATAATTACAATAATCCCGCTTTGTAAATCTAGAAAGCTTTTAAATTGCTTTGAAATATGGAATATTAGGATATTCTTAGCTTAAACTTAGTTTCTCTTATTAGTTTATGCTTAGTTTATTCTTAGTTTAAACAGAAAGCATATTACTGAAATACTATCATAAATAACCTTACTTTTTATGTTTTTCTTAAGCTGTTTTGGAAAAGAAATGAGTTATTGAGAAGAAGAATAATACAGAAATTTTACAATCATATATTACAAGTTGATTAAATGTGTAAAAAATTTAGTTATTAAAGTGAACAAAAATTTATGTTTCTCTAATGTTTCCTTTAACTTCCTTAAAAACAAAAGGAGAAACTTAAAATAGGATGCTTGCACATATGAATAAAAGCAAATGCTTAGATATTGGCACAAATTGATAAAAAGATAAAAGATATTAGAAGTTGAAGTACAAAAGCAACCGCTACAGCATACTTTCAAATTTCTGCAAATTTTAATCTTAATTTATTAATATTTTCTGATATTATACATTTTGCAAAGACTCAACACACAAATAAGTTAAAAGTACAAAATCTACTAAGTAATAAAGCTAAAATAGATAAAATATGATACAGATGATTCCCAATTAAATTTTTTTTCCAGCTAATATCCTAGACATCCAGCGAAAATAATAAATACCTCATAATTTAAAATTTCAATAATTTTAAATTATGAGGTACCAATTTAATTTTTCTAACTCAAGAAACTAAAATCTTAAAAAGTTATCATTCTAAGATTTTATCTTTCTTAATATATTTATATTATCTTTCTTAAAATTCTTATATAAAGAACTAAAACCTTTAGTTCTTTTTATAAGAAAATTAAGCATCAATTTCTATTTTAAATTTTACTCACAATCGCAATCAAAAGAGAAGCAAATTTTTTTGAATGAATGATATTAAAATTATTTTGGCTGTATTTTAATATTTTCATTCCTCAGATAACTGTTTTTAAAATTAAATTCAATCATAAATTAATAAAACTATTTATTTTTATTTATTATTAAATCATGAAATATATTATTTATAAATTTTTTATTTATTATGAAACCATGATATATATTATATTATACGATTATTGTGAATGAAATGCTATCAAATGTTTGTATCGAATAATGTAATAAATTAAATTTCTTACATTTCTACACTTCTAAGAATTTGAATTTTGCCAATAACATTAAATAAATGGCCTACTTTATAAGAAAAAGATAGTTTCTTAATATCCTGTCTATCTCAAATAAGAGTAAATAATTTTTCACAAAAGCATTCACATTATGATTATTTTTTTTTCGGTTATTTATTAAAGAAAATTTTAAAAGTTATCCTCTTTGCTAAATTTAACCTGATTGATTCCTTAGAAATTTGGTATGATAAATGAATGAATTTCTAAGTAAATTTAATTTAAATTTAAATTTATCATGACAACTACTTTTTATATAAAATGTATGGCATATTGAATAAGAAAATAGGGAAATATTGTTTCTATTATAGAATAGTTTCCATTATTACAAGTTTTAGGAACATCATTTATTTAAGGATTTTATTATCATATTTTACGGAGATTATAAGACTTAGGAATATAATATGTTCTATGCTTTTAAACATTAAATATTTTCTATAAAAAACTAGGTGTTATTTCTATAAATGTAAGTATTGGAGTATATACGGATTCCATATTATCTCATTATCAGCTTGAAAGTTTATATTATGATATATAACATTTTATATAGTATATCACGCAACTAGACCAATGATAGATGATAGTGATGGATTTGCTTATAGAACTAGTACTTATATTTACAATTTATATAAATCCTAGTATGGCTGAAAAATCATTTATAAATGTTTTTATATTTATTGAATTTTATATAAATCATTATTCTATTGCTTCTGCTGACTCAGTCTACTAGAATAAATTAAAAATTGAAAGATTTCTACATGATTTTAAAAACTTCTTATCGAAATTAGAGTTATTCAAATTCACGAATATATTATTTAAATTCAATAAATTTAAATTAGAAAACATGTTGTATAAGTATATCACTGCCCTTCACGAGGATTTGCTGTAAAAAACCATAAATGTTGAAAAGAGTATCATTGGATTTGGTGTGGTTTAGAATTCACTGAAAAATTGTAGTTATTGTGCAAGTTAATCATAGTGTATAATTTAATGATTGTAGAGAACTAACTAAATTAATAAAAAATCAGGAACAAATTAAAAGCAAATAAAAAAATATGAATTAAACCTTAAAATTCAAAAAGAAGTTTTATAATATGTGATTATAATTGAAAAGGATTCTTTTACATTGATTTATTCGAAAAGGATCATTGTTGAAAAGGATTATAGTATATAGTATTGTTGGAAACGAAAAAGTAGAATTTGACATATTACTTACACAAAACATATAACCATTTGAGTTATAACTATTTAAAATAATGTATATCATTTAAAAGTATAGTTATGAAGAAAAGGATAACTATTCATTGTGTGTGAGTATTAAATATTATCTACTCTGAAAGATATAAAATTAGATATTTATTGAGAAATTTAAAGAAAGACTTAAAATTACTTATTTATCTTATGTGATCCTGCTATATTATAGTAAAAATACTATTTTTAGTAGAATATTTGGTTATAATGTTCAATGTCTTCTATTTAAACATTAGGCTTAAAGAAGATTTTACAATTTTAAATCAAATTTTTTTCTAATTTTCATTACTAATTTTAATTTTTTATTTAATTTTAAACGACTATTTTATTTTTATTATGAAAATAAAAAAATTAATTAAACATCAAAAATTAAATAATTTGGAAAACTCCTAAATATTTAATAGTGTCAAGCTGCAATTATTGATAGCGAAAACAACTGATTTTTTAAATTGAAAACAATAATTTTCATGGAACAAAACAATTTTAGGCCCCATAGGTTAATATTATGATGTTATACCTGTCGATTCTTAAATGATATTTACCTTCATCATATATCAAGGAAGAAAAGGTATTTGTTGAAATTTTAATTGTTAGATCACATTTTTTCTCATATCTTTTTATTGCATGAAATTTGGAGATTGTTTTTCTAGAAAAGTAATTTTGATATCCAACTTACATTATATACAATTAAAATAATGATAAAATAATTCATAAAATTATATAATATTTTGCAACATAAAACTAGTTTAGTTTTAACAAATTATTTTAGATTTTTGTAACAAACTACTTTTTCTGGCATTGGTAATAAAAAAATTAGAATCTGAATTACTGCTACTAGCTACTAACAAAATAAATAACTGTATCAATCTAATATTTAACAAAAATAAAACCATTTAGCCTTTAGCTATAACCTAATCTCATGACATTATATTTATGAACTCTTGTCTTAAAGACGCGTTTGCAAAATGAATATTCCTCATTTATTGCATTCGTGTATACTTACGTTTAAAGAAAAATTAAAATTAACGACGTTCTTTTACTTTAATAATTTTATATCGCTCAGAGCTTCATTGGAAATTGCTTTTTTACTAAACATGGGATATTAGAAATATTACTACACCTGAAATGAATAAAAACAAATAAATTTTCACATCTGCAGCTTCAAGTTACTAATGATGATTATCCCTCTTGTTTGGATATCGAAATTTTACAAAACCGAAAGAGGTAAAAGCCAGAGAGAATAAAAATTGCCTGTCGTTTGGAAGATGAGCTAATAGCATGATCATTGATCATGTTTACTTTAAGTGTTTCATCCGAGGAAAAGAATTTAATAATTGCTATGTGTTACTGTAATATCTTTTTCTGGAATCATATTAGAGATGTTTTTTAATTTCCTCCAATAAAAATTGAAGTTTACAATAAGATGAATTCATCTTGTGAATGGGAAGAATATTTTTTAAATGCTCGGTTTGGTTAAGTTACTCGAATAAAACTTTATTATATCTGGAGAAATGTAAATAAATGCTTTTCAAGAAATTTAATAAACTTTCAATATTTTTGATAACTAAAGGATACATTTAAAATGTTCAATACTTTATGTGAATGGAAAATTTAGTAAAGAAATACAAAATAAAAAATTGACAATTTCTTTTTAAGATATAAAAAATATCAAATTAAGAAACAAGAAATGTTCTAAAATAATGATGGATTCCTTTTAGAGAACCGCTTATAAGAAAAGAAATAAACTTTCTCATAGTGCACTATGTATTCTATATAAATCTTCTTGGATTTTTCTAAATCATATTTAAATTGATTTTTTAATATTGTAATATTGCGCCCCTCTCAAGGACTGCACGTCATGAGCAGTCTCTTGATAAGAGACCAAATACAAAGTAAAAAGAATTAAAAATTTTAGACAATACAAACACTTTGAATACAAAAACAACTGAAAGTATTAGACAGATACAATAAAGTAGGAGCTATATATATTCAATTAAAATTATTTACATTATTTACAAAAACCCTTGTCTGTTAATGTTAATCTATACTACGGTAAGGAGCTAATTTGTCATGATTACCTTCGGTTTGAAAGAAGGTGATTTCCTGATACGAACCAAGACGTCATTCAGTCTTTTTAAAACTGTGTATGGACCATCCCAATTGGTTTGCAAATTTGTAGAAAGACCTTTCCGTCGAACCGGGTTCCACAGCCATACTTTGTCATCTTCCTGAAATTCATGTACCGTCATTTTTTTTCTCTTACCGGATCTCGAGCAAATATATGGATAAACTTTAAGACGTGCTTGAAGATCTCGCAGGAATTCCTCTGGTGGGGAAGACATCTTGAATGTTAATTTAGAGCATAGAAGCTGTTGACTGCCTGAAGAATTTGTGACTTCTGTGATTGAAAACTGTTTTTTCTGCTGTATTAGCTAATTTGAAGCTGGGTATTTGTGATTTCTGCTGTTGGAATTTTCTATAATCTGTTGAATTCACTACAAAAAAAAAAAATCTTGGGATTTTTAAGTGACTGTTTTATCGACCATCAATCGACCGAACCCCGAAGCTTGGTACAATATTTTACAACAATTGATATCTTAGTAATGAAAATGGTGTTCATTTTAACTGTTTTATATAATTTAAACAAAGCTCGAATCAAGTTTTTCAACAATGGAAAATATAAAGAAATTTTTCATTACCATTTTAAATCATAAATTATACGAAAATTATTTTGATTAATTTACGAAAATTATACGAAAATTATTTTGATGATATTTAAAATTATAGTGATTAATTGAATTTCTAATTGCCATAAGGCAATTAGAAATTCAATAATTAAT
>JAPDSC010064469.1:0-13096 GCA_026290005.1 Latrodectus geometricus
TTTCTCTCATTATTCTTTACGTGTTTGATCGATAACTACATTTGCCGATTTTGATGATGAATCGGACAACAAGCTATTGCCAACTCGAGTTACGAATCGGTCAACTCGCAGATGTGAAGCTGCTGCAGAACACTCATTCCCGCTTACAATCTGAACCCTTCTTATATATATTTGTAAAGTAAGGGAATTTAAATAGTTATTGGTAGAAATAAAAAGAGCTCTTTTTACTTGCATTTATTTTTCTTCATTTTTCCAAACAAAAAATTCAATAATCGTACTGCAATATTCAATAATAGTACTGCAAAATCAAATCCATTATTTTTATTTAGTGCTTATACAGCGATCCTATATATTTGAAAAATTTAATAAATCAGTTGTAAAATGTTATACCTTTTCAAGTCATTAAAATATTTTAACTTCTTTTAACATTATAAATCTAAACATGATATTTAGGAAAAATACTGCTTTTTCGATCATTTGCTTAGGTTACAGGGTAATATTTTACAATTGAAAGAATACTTTTAGCGAGTAATTTAAAAGGGTTCCTTAAAAACTTTTTTTTTGTAATAAAAGAAATAACGAAATTTAAACTCACAGAGAAAATTACACTATTCATATTTTAAACAATATAAGCATTAAAAAATTCATTTATAAAAAATAAATTTAGCTCGAAAAAGATTTATACAATGGATTTTCTCAAATGTTATAATTTCGCATTAAAAACCCAAAAAACAGATGGCCTTTTTCGGTTCTTGAATTTCGCAATTTGGCCAATTAACAAAAATTGAAATATTTATCTTCCATTTCAATATCATTTGACAGTATACACTACTGGCCAATAAAATTGCCACACCAAGAAGGCGACATGCTGCACATGTGAAATTTATACGAAAGGAAGAAGGTGCTGTGATATGAAAATGATTAGCTTTTCAGCGCATTCAGACAAAGTAGGTGCCAGTAGCGACACCTACATTGTGTTTAAATGAGGAAATTGTTCAGCCCGTTCCTCATACACAAATTGCATTTGAACGTTGTTGCCTGGTGAAAAGTTGTTGTGATGCCTCGTGTAAAAAGGAGAAATGAGTACCAGCACGTTTCTGACTTTGATAAAGGTCGAATTGTAGTGTACTAGGATTGCGGTTTATCTTAACGCAGTATTGCTGCTCGCGTCGGTCGAGATCCAGTGACTGTTTGTAGAATATGGAATCGATGGGTTCAAGACGGTAATACGGAACGCCATGATGGATCACAACGGCCACCTAACACTAGCAGCTGAGAAGACAGGCATATTATCCGCATGGCCGTAATGGATCGTGTAAGCACGTCACGAGCCATGAGTCAAAAAACGGGGTCGTTTTTTAGAAAACAAATGTCTGCACGAACAGATCGATGACATTTGCAGCATCAAGGACTCTCAGCTCTGAGACCATGGCTGCGGTTTCCCTTGACGCTGCGTCATAGACAAGAACGCCTTCAATGGTGTGATCAACGACGAACCTGGGCGCACGAATGGCAAGACGTCATCTTTTCAGAGGAATCAAGGTTCTGTGTACAGCATCATGATGGTCGAATCCATGTTTTTCGGCATCGTGGTGAACGAACACTGGCAGCGTGCATTCGTCACCGTCATACTGGCCCATCACCTTGCGTAATGTTATGGGATGCCATTGGATACACGTCTCGGTCACCTCTTGTTCGCATTGACGGTGCTTTGAACAGTGCACGTTACATTTCTGGTGTGTTACGACCCATAGATCTACCCTTTATTCGAGCCCTGCGAAACCCTACGTTTCAGCAGGACCGCATGTTGCCGGTATTGTACGGACCTTCCTTGATACGGAACATGTTCGGCTGTTGCCCTGGCTAGCACGTTCTCCAGATCTTTCACCAATAGAAAACGTCTGGTCAATGGTTACCGAGCGACTGGCTCGTCACCAAACGCCAGTCATTATAGTTGATGAACTGTGACATCGTGTTGAAGCCGCATGGGCATCTGTACCTGTACATGCAGTCCAAAATCTGTTTGACTCAATGCCCAGGCGTATAACTGCTGTCATTACTGCCAGAGGTGGTTGTTCTGGGTACTGATTTCTCAGGATCTATCCAGCAAATGTTTTGAAAATTTAATCACTTGTTATTCCTTGTATAATATATTTGTCCAATAAATATCATTTTGCTATCTGCAATTCTTCCTGGTGTAGCAATTTTAATGGCCAGTAAGAACACTGACTACTTTGAATTCAGGGATACATAACAATCTTGGTTTTTATAAAAGCTAAATTAAACTTTTATACAGAATTATACTGCTTCGACAGGTGCAGCTTATATTAATTTAATATATTGCACAATAGCTTAAGAAATATATTTTATAAAGTGTCAGAACACCCTTTTTCATTTTTAGACACAATTTTTTTTCTTAAAGAAAAGCTCTTAGAAAATATAATACCTACAGATTATTGTCCTTCATTTTGAATAAAAATAATGCGCGTTTGCTTTTTTATCATACATAAAACTATCAACAATGTCTATGTAAGTACAGAGACTTATCACTGTGTTTCAAAGGGCTACTTCTTTTGATTCTTTAATTTTTTTTATCGAGATTATATCACAAATATTGAAATTTAAACTGTTGAGTTTGTAAATGCATTTAGTAGCGTTACGATAAACATTGCCAGACCGCTACCAAACGATTTTGTTTCTAGATTAAAAATTTCTTAGTACAATCATGTTTATTACAGTAATATTATAATGAAATGTGCGTGCTTAATTTTTTTTTCGAGCTGAGATCAAAGTATTGTTGTAACCGTATACATGCCAGTTAATTTCAAGTAGAATCTTCATAATTGAATTCTTTAGCTAACAATCTATTTCCTGAACTGATATCGAGCTGTGAGGTGACGAATTTAACAATCAAACAACTTTTTACCAGCAATCATATGCTTAGCAACTAGAATAAATGGTAAAGATCTTCTATTATTTCATTTTTAAGTTAGATATCACGTTTATGTAAAATGGTTGATCATAGAAATTCCCTTGTTAAGACCTTATCCAAATATTGTATTTGCGATTTACTTAAATCCTATTAAATATACATCAATTTCATTCCGTCCTGGATCATTTTAATATTTGTATAATTAACAATGTATAAATTAAAAAATTTATCCAAAAAAATTATTAAAAATTTTAATAGAGTGCAATTTATCTAATGATATATATTAGCTGAAAGTTTTATAGGGAATTAAAGTAGTTAATGATCTTTATAATTGTGGAATACGAATTCTAAACAATATATTAGCCATCAATCTGTAACAGCAGGAAAGACTTGTTACCACAACAAAATTTATTTTGTAAATAACATGTTGGCCAAGTATCAAATGCCATGTTGGCCAAGTATTTTATACACTTCTATGAAGTGTAGATTCTGATAAAAACAGTAGGAAGAGTAACAGCCATTGTTCGAGATGACCGGTGCCACACGCCTCAGCATTGATTCAAAGAGACTTTGGATTCTTTTTGGGGTAGACCTGACAAAGCAGTTTCCAAACGTTGCCAAATTTTATCTGGTGTGGCAGCTGCGGATATAATCTTGGTCAATTGTTGAGCAACAATAAACCACATGTTTTATGTCACCGAAATATCCAGCGAAGCAATTCAATCTGGCATTTGATGAAGTACCTTTGGAACATGCATTCCACGTATGGTTGTACATTATCCTGCTTAAATGTGGCTGTTGACAAGCCTTTAATGTAAAGAAATACAACTATCACCAAAACCTCAAAGATGTAGTGCTGGTTGTTTAAAATACAAGCATTGCAGACTGGAAAAAAGTGAAATCTAATACCAACCCGTAACATAATTCCCGGTGCAGAACCATTCTGCCGTCCACATCATTCTTTCATCGCATCATTAGAGGCGGATACGTCTGTGGTTCTGCATCAATAATAGACAAAGCAATGAACATCTTGGGGACATATCAATCTGCTGTAAACGGCATCGAATAGTACCGCTGTTACTGGATGATGCATTACAAACTGAATGCACTTTGCTATGTTTCGTAATGTGTGTGAGCGATCCAACACTGCAATGCAAACAATTTACCTGTCTCACGTGAGCGTTGCACTGATCTAGCTGTGATCAAATATGTTACGTGAGTCCATCGTATCTTCCTGCATCCAACCTTAAACATGTCCAAATTACAGTTGTTTTGATTCGTCCAACACGACTTCTTGTACCCTGAAAGACAATCCGCACTCTTGGTTGACCCCTATCCTTCCTCTTTCGAACTCGGATACTTGATCAGAAAATGATTGCTGTTTTTTACAAAGCATAATTGATCTTTTACCTTTTTTTTTTTTTTTTTTTTTTTTTTTTTTGAAAAGAAAAACATGATAAAAACGCAATTACCGAACTTGAAATCACAATCGAACAATTATACTTGCTATTTTAATTTTTTTTTTATTCTGCAGCCTAGAGTTTTACTAATTATATTCTGCAGGGTAGATTTTATTAACTTTTAAGAATACTATTAAAAAAATTCAGATTTTTTAACGCATCAAGGTAATTATCTTTGTTTGTATACTTTTTTTAAAATGGTAACATGTTTATTACACTTAATTTTTCACATTGCATACATGTGCAAAGCACTTGAATGTCATTCAAAGAGGGAAGAGTTTCCTACTACAACCTCATTGCTCTGTTACGTATTTTTGTTAAATTTTCTCTCATTATTATTATTCAGTGGTTGATCAATAACTACAGTTGCCGGCTTCAATGTCGATTCAGACAACAAACTATTACCAACTCAAATTACGAATCGTTCAACACGCAGACTTGAAGATGCTGCAGAACACTCACTCCCGCTTTGAATATTAACCCTTCTTATATATATTTGTAAATTAAGGGTATTTAAATAGTTAACGGTAGCAATGAGAAAATCGCTTTATACTTGCATTATATTCTTCATTTTTTACACATTAAGAAATTCAAACATTTTTTTGATATTATACAATAATAGTACTTCAATCAAATCAATTATTTTAATTTAGTGCTTATACTGTGATCACACATGTTTGATTGATGGGACCCATTATATCATGTTTACGATTTTGAAAATAGGGATCTGTATAGAAAATATGGAAGGAATTGCAATTAAACTTGCAGATACATATTCTTTAGCAAGAAAAAAAAAAAGAGAAAGAATTGCAAACAGATAAATTTTCTTGCATTTTAATAAAATATAATGAGAACTTATTTTTCCATATGTAAGCACGGAAAGATTATTTGTGTAAGAACCAGACTCCACTTTCAATAAATTTCTTGTATAATTTGAATTTTAATCTGATTTAGATGAAACGCATTTAAATTATTACTGTTAGTTTTTGTAATATATTTTGTGATTCATAATACGCACAATGATAAAGAAGATGAAAAAGGACTATTTTAATTGTATTTCTTTCGATTAGGTTTTACAGGAGTTTGAACTGATACTTGAAAATCTGTTTTGGAAATCCTTTACTTTCAAGAGGTTTTAGATTTAGTCATATATCAACTGTACGCCTTCTATCACTTGTTCCCAAGTAGTCTCTTGCTGAAGAGAACTTATTTGCTTTCATTCTTCTTAAACACTTTTTTAAAATATTCTTATTACGTAAAGAAGACTTTATTTAATTCTGTCCTGTATTTAAATATTCGACGAGAACTCTCCCTTTGCACATATTTCTATTACACATAAAAATTTATCTCAAATTCATCATAATCCCAATTTTAAGTTATTTATATGAATTTTAACTGATTTTTCTATATTTCATGCATATTTACATTTAAAAATTTTATATTAATTGGATCTTTTTGAATCATTTAAGTAATTTTATATTTAATGTTGGATATATTTTGTTTTAAGCTATTGAAATGGTTTATTTATGATTTAAAAGTCTTGTTAGAAAAACAATGTTTCGAGAGATATATTTTAGCTAAATAATTTATTAAAATTTAAAAATTGATATATCTTAATTTTCAAAGTATGAAATCTAAACATTTCACTTTCTTTATTTTAAACTTTAGTCAATTTTCACTCTTATTTTTAAGCTCTGCGATAATGTTTCAGGTTTAAAACAAATAATGCGAAATTAATTGGAAAGTATTGTAATATACATAAGAGTAAACACGTAATAACAAACAATGCTAAATATATTCTATTTCTGCATTTATAACATTATCCATCGTTTCAAATGCAAGAAGGGATTTTTCGTATAAAAGCTTGAATAACAAAATACATTTTTCTTTGTAAGATATCTCGTAATTTTTAAGTAAAATGATTTTTTTCTGTTATACACACATTTTAATGAATTTTTTCGCCATCATTTAAAGTTAACTATGGAATAAAATAAGATAATTTTTATTACATTCTCTACACTCTTTTTTAACATCTTAAAACTTAATTTAGAAAAAATTAAATTATAAAATTGTTTTGATATCTATATTCCATTAATATAAATTTTTCCCCTTTCAATATGTTCTATTTTCAAATATAAAACAAATGTTCAACCTTGAGCTCCTGTCGACACATAATCATCTGTAAGTTAGACATTAAAAACTAAAAAAACAGAAAGAGTATTCTAATTTGACCTCATTGTTATCAGTTGCATATTTTTTGATTACTTATTTTTCAAATCTTTGTAACTAGGTTCAACTCTAATTACAATTGCCGAATTGAGTGACGAAGTGAGTAATAGCCTAATTTAAAATGCTGTACACCACTTATTCTTGATAGCAAGATGTACACTGTATAAAGATACAAGTAAATGGAATGATAATATTTAAATGATATACAAATATATTATATTTGTATAAGGCTTTCTAAAATAATTATTATTTTTAATAACTTAAAATTATTTATTAATTAATAATTTAAAAGCACTTTTTTTGTAAAATAATTTATTATAAAATTATTGATAATGTAATATAAATGTTTCATTTGTGATTTCATTTTGAAGCGTATGAAATTTTTTTAATATATATTTATTTACAAAATTACTTTGTTAACTAAACTCAACTTTTTATTAAAGGGATAAACTATATAATGGATTATTTGTTTTGAAAAATTGGCAACGTGGAAATGCAGAGAGAAAGGGACATCTGAGGCTATGCCATTGTTTCAAAGGCTTCATGGTTAATAACTGACAGTTTAAAAATGAAATAGGGGAAGTTCAATTTTCTTCAAATCTTGGTGCATACAAAGGGCGGATATGGAGTACATTGCAGCAGAAATAACTTTACAATAAGGTTTAAAAGATTTATGATATCGATTGAAATTAATCACTGAATCGGCATTGAATGCAGTTTCAAATTTAACTAACAATTTATTCAAATTAATTTCTTCAGTTACGCAAAGTTGTTGCAACTGGTTTATTCAAAATTCTTAATTTTTTTCTGAATAAATTAGAAATTATATCAATTAGTAGTTTTTTTCTTTCTAAGATTAATTGCTTATAGTTTTGTAAATTTTCTTTTTTTTTATTCTAGTTTTAACTACTTAAGGACTTTAAAATTCCATTTTATCATTTAAATTTTTCTGTTAATTAATCGTAAATTACTCTTCAGCTTCTTCCGTGGAATATTACGTTACTCTGTTTCACTCTTAGATAAAATTTATTAAGGAATACTAGAGAACATACACCCACACACAAATGCCACTTTTCATCCGTCTTCGACGTCATTACTGTTCATTATAATCTCTTCTCCTCATAATTAATTCCTGAGTTGGTAAGCGAAACTCAGAAGAGTAAATAGGAGTAGATTGTAGAATTCTGGGAATATTACGTAATGTACGCTGTTTATTAATTTACAGTCTAAAAAAAAGTGGTTAATTTTTAAACTCATTTGCTTTACTAGGAGAACATTTGAAAACGAAGTAAATAATAAACATTATGAAAGGTAAATGGCAAAATCTTTTATGCTGAAACGAGCAATTATTTCAGAAGCAGACAGTTTAGCAGTAAATTTATGCACCGCAAACCTGTGATTGGATTACAAAAGTGTCTTAAATATTTATCAAAATAATATTTAAAATGCAATTTAGTTTCTAGAATCGTTTCAAGTGAAAACGCAATTCTCTCTCAGTAAAACTCTTCTTTACTCAGCTGTTTTTAATGACATATTTTTTTAAATAATATTGCAAGAGAGATTTCCATGAATTTGAAGTGGTAAAAATACATCCTATTTTGGTTTTTCTGTATCTAAGTTGATATTTGTACTATAATTTTTGAACAGTTATTTTATAGTTATTTGTGTGTTTTATTGTATACAAGTGGTTACGAAAATTCCAACACTGTGAGAAAATTACGAGAGACATATAAAGGTTAATTAGAGAGCAATGGCAAGGCAGTCACTATGCAAGTTATGACCAAATGCTTTTAAGTGAGTGATTTGGAAATTATGCAGGAAAGAACAACTATCGAATATCCTCAGAACCAGGGAAGGTCAAAACAGGATGTATAACATGTTTTCTTTCATTTGTTAACAGACCACGATATTGATTTAAAGATAGGGAACTATTAAACTAAATATTTAAGAAATGTTGCAATCAGAGAGATTTAGTTATTTCCATCCAAATGTAATTCTGCCAAGAATAATCGGCTAACAGAATTCTACAAAATACAAGGTCAATAGAAACCTGCAAAAAAAAAAAAGGAATTTGTTTCAAAAGAAGGTACTGTGACATTTCTAAATTTAGCTTTATCGTTGAGTGCCCCTGATTAGTCATTTTCACCTTACTGCGCATTGTACACAAATTAATTATTCTTGTGCAGACTGATTGTGTTGAGCTAAAGCTTTTCATTCTGAAAGTACGCATATGTTCCGTGAAGGAATTTTATAATTTTGCAAAACATACACAAACATATGATAATATATTAGTGTTAATCATGAGTAAATGTTGAGATCTTGCATGAGCGGTTCAATATGATCTTCAACAACCGCATATTTCAGAATCATATGTCACTTTCTTGTTTGATTTCGACAGTGTGAGTGAAAATACTACGAAACGGAAAGCCACATTCTCAATAGGCAATTAATTTACATTTATCAAAATTTCGACAGTTGAAGGTTAAGCATTTATACTTATTCCAAACATTTTAGAATATTCTGAGTAAACGTAAACCTTATTTGTGATTTCTAAATTGGAAATCATTGCACAACTTTTATTTTATGCAATTATTTAGACTTTGTACATCCAATAATTTTCAAAATGCTTTTAATAGTTATTAACTTACATATTTAACCTTAACTTGATTTGGAATTCACATGATCATTCCATCCTGATTCTGCAAATTTATTGCCAAGCCATTTATAAAAAATTGTTATAAGCAATAATAACTGAGAGAAAAACTATATCCATTTTTCAATTTTGATTTCATAATACTCATATGTGAAACGTATTAAAAATAAGCAGATCTAATGTTCTGTAATAGATTTGATATAAATTTAATACGAATCTAGTTCTTGTATATTTAACGTCTAACTAATTGCTATCTGACTCTGGTAGATTTAATAGCTAACTAACAGAGTTGTAACATGTCACATAAAATAATGTGACATGGTCTAATTTAATATTTGAAGGCATTTCTCCAAATGAATCAGGTATAGGAAGTACCATATCCGTAAAATTAGGAAAAGCAGATATTTTCTAAGTAGCAAATTGCAAGACTTCAAAGACCTGCTAAATTATAAGTCTTGGGATTTCAGTTTAAAATGCAGTTTATCTAAAAATCATAAGATTGATGGAGAAGCTACTTCAAGGTAATAGTCAATATGAGTGAGCGTAATGTAATGATGAGGGAGCATTTATTTTATGAGTAAACTTATGAGCTTCAGACAGCTATAACAATAGCCAATCGCTTTAATTTTTATATAATTATAAAAAATAATGAGCAATAAGTGTTAAACATAATTTCGTGTTTACTAATGTATGAAATACTGTTGCATAAGTGTAAGAAATGAGAAAAAAAAAGCATTAACACTTTAGAACAAATAGGATTAAAAAAACTTATTTCTAGATTGAAATGCGTAATAAAATATCATATACAAAATGGTAGGCTTACAGGAAAACGATGTGATTCGTTTTTGAATATTTTATCGATTAATTCTTAAAAAAGGGAAATAAATAAAATAATGCTAGAAAAGCATTGGTAATCTAAATTACAAATCAAAATAAAAATCAAAATAAATATTAAAGAAAAAATTAGTAATTATTGAAACTTACTGATACTGATCCAATTGAAATTTCATAACACTTTTATTGAGTCAACATCTTTGATTTTGATAAATATTTATTTTCAAAACTTATTTTACTTTAACCCTTCTTTGCATAATGGTGGAAATTTCAATCTTAACATTGAATGCCCAAAAATTATATACATGAACAAGTTCACTTTAAGTTGATCGTGTTTGGATACGTTTTAATGTCCATTACATAAGAAGAAACAGCTGTCAAAAATAAGCAAGTGCCACTATCAGTGAAAACAAGTTTGAAGTTGTCGTTCAGCTGTATGTTGTAGTTGCAATAAACGTTTTGTTTCATAATAATTAAGTTTCCATTGCCAAAAAATGAAAATGAGTGGAAGGAAGGTTTGTAACACGTGTTTCTTTTATTTTAGATTAAAACTACGACCAAAGATTTTCAAATAATACTCAGGTATTTTCTGGGATAATTAATATTTTTAATTAAAGGCTGTTAATGATTAAAAACAATTTTTTTCTATAAATTTTCTGCTTATTTTTATGTTATGAATTTGGAAATCTTCCTTAAGTTAAATTCCTTATATACAATAAATGACTTCAAATAGTGGAATTAATTTCATTTTCTATGAAAATATTTTTTCCTTATGTTATTAGTTTCAGAAGGATTTTTTGAGAAGGAGCTTTCTTTTATTCTTTAAAAAGAAAATTTGTTTTACTGACTTTAAATTTCAGTACATTCAAGTTTCATATAAAATTTCCTAACAAGATGTTCAATTTTAAACATTCTATTCTGTTCAGTTTTAATTTGCAAAGAAAAAGTCATTTTGTTAATTGGTTTATCAATTAACGGTTGATAGACTAAGAAAAAATAATACATGATTTCAGAAAAAAACTTTAAAAAACTGCATATAATAGAATATTTTTTTGAAAAGTTTTCTTAAGTGAAAAATAATTTAATTCTCTTAGTATTTTATCAGCTTATACAATAACCAAAGATTAATATATCTATTTATAAATTAATACAATGAACTAGAGTTTCTGAAAAAAAACAAATATAATCACCAAATGAATTAATTATCCTATGATTAGTAACTTAATTTAAGAAAAAAATCTCAATCTTAAGTATAAAATTGTAAAATAAATAAGTTCTAGCACTCTATTATACTGGCTTATCTAAATTAATTTGATATTCTAAACTACTTCTATGTTATATTATTAAGAACACAATGATAGTTAAATTTAGGCACACATGGTTGTCAAATTAAGAAAACACCTTACATTTATATAGAACATTTTATTCGTATAATGCAGCTAAAATTTAATTTTAAATTGTTTCATACATGTTATAATAATTCATAGAGAAATGTACCATTCTTCATCATGACCAAAGAAATATTCAACTTCATTCTCGAGTCTATAAAATCATGATTGGACAAGTTCAGATATCATGAATAGGATTATTATCATCCAGAAAACTTCCATATCCTGTAGGAAATAAACTTTGAATTACAGGAATGGCCTGTTCGACTAAATTGTATCTAGACTCCTGGACAGGGAACTCTCTTTGAGGGATAAGTGCAACTTTTCTGTCAGATTTTGGACGTACTGACATGCATTAGGATGCTGAAGTTAAATCAGCTCCACATTTACCAAAAGCTAATCAGTACAGCTCTGGTATCTTTAATATTAAAAAATCACTCCGATGAAAATATTCTGAATTCTCCGAATAAAAATAAATCTTAAAATCTATTTACATCAGTCTTCTCGGAATATTGCAAAGACACCTCCTTCTTGCATATTATAAGTACTTTTACTAATAAAAATCTGGTAGCTTTTATTGCAATTAAGTGCTTATGAAGCTTATTCAGTAATGTTGCATTTACACAATGGAATTTTCATTATTTTGTTAACTACGAATAGTTTATTGCACTAATATTTTTGACTTATAAAAGTTAAGATAGAAAAATTTATATTTTTAGCTTCGCTTCTATGATATTTTTCTTAATTGTAGGAAAATTTATTTTAATGAAAATTAAGTTATTCTACTATTAAAATTGGAAAATTCTATATCTACCAAATTTTATGAGGAAATTTTACTTTATAGGAAAAACAAACTTTTGTGTTTTGAAAATTTACCTAATTGTTTTGCTTTGGAATTATGCAGTTCAAATGAAGTAGTAGGTTCTGTTTATCAAGATTCTCATGTACTGATTTTAAACATAATTCAAGTAACCAATTTATAGGAGACATGGTTTTAATTAACTCATGTCATATTAATATTCCTGATGTCCAAGTAAATTGAATAAGACGAGTTAATGAGTATTAGTTCGATACTAATTGCAGAAAACTCCAAGATAGAGTGTTCAGTAATTGTGTATAATTTGTGCTGAAGCTCAGTTTGTTCAATGAAGATCTCGAATTAAGATCGTAGTCCATCCATAGAATATCTTTAAATATGATTTATTAATATTATTTTAAATTAAATTTATAAATAAAAATAATTCTTTTAATTTCTGGGAATGTCTTCATTCAATATATGGTAGCGAAACACAAATAAAGTGTGAAAATCGTATGTGCCATGTGAATTCTTTTCTCAATATATTACTTCCCAATTTTATACTATAAATCAAATTGTTTCGAGTTTAATTTAGATTGTTCTTATGTCTTCTATTCAATTCTAACTGCAGAAAATTCCAAGGATGTACAATTTGATTTAACGCTCAATTCACTCAATGAGGTTTTGCAATTAAGATCGCAGACCATTCGTCTTGAGAAAAATGGTAAGTCTGATAAAATCATCTAATTCAAAAATGTATATATATATATATATATATATATATATATATATATATATATATAT
>JAPDSC010064475.1:0-26587 GCA_026290005.1 Latrodectus geometricus
AAGTTAAATCAATAATTTATAATTTTTATTAAATATAAAGTGTGCCCCAGCAAGACGGGGAGTTCTACATAATTAAACTGAACTAAATATATAGCACTTTGTAAAATTTAAAATAATACTGTAATATATAAGGCATTTTTTTCTACAATGCATGCTGTAAGAAATACGTGGATACTTTTTTGATACTTCAATGAGAAGGTATATTACTCTAATTTCAATAAATGTAATCCATTTACATTTTAATCTCAAAGACGTAAGAGTTAAAATAAATTATTTAATCATCGTATAAAATTGTCTATAAAAATGATTTTACGGTAATTTTTGTTCTAATTTATAAGCAGATTTAGGTGTCAAATATTTATATTTCTTTTGGTTAATTTAAAATGTAATAATTTATTAAACTTTATGCCAGAGTACAATGTTTTTTAGATTAACTTCGAAGGAAATATTGTTTTGATTACATTTCAATATTTTAAAATAGATTTTATTTGATTAGTTTTTTCCCCTTACTGTTGATTGGACTCCACTTTCTCCTATATTTTGACTTTAACTATTTTTTTAACTGTAGGTCTTCTCGTCTCCATTGTGTGTTGCTTTAATTGTGATATCTTATAGTCTTGTTCGTCCAGAGTCTGATAAAATTGAATGCAAATAAGGAATAGATATTGTGTTTACGCCTATTTCAAATACATGCATCATAGTTGAAGTTCCCTTTGTGAAAGAAACATAAAAGTGTAAATTGGGATCTGGTGGTAATTTTTCAGGAGTCTTGGCTCAGGACATACGGATGATTAGTTATATGTTAAATCTGTTTCTGTGATAAGAATATGTTCTAAATTGCTATATAATAAAAAGAAACCAATTTATAAATTTATGTAAAACTTTGTAAATTAGAAAAAATCTCAAGAGATTTTTTATTTAATTTTATAAATATGTATTTTTAAAATAGATATGCATGCACGTTATGCAATTGTAAATTGAATTATTTCTTTAATATTAATAAATATAAACATTTATAACATAACATGTACATTTTGTTGTGTATAATTTTTAAATTGATCAAGATGAGATTGGTTTTGTGGTTTCAATTACAAAATTTTGATTTAAGAATCACTTTGATTCCAGATTGGAAGGAAAAAAAAATCAGAGCAGCTAAGTTCGATTGGGGAGAATGCGGAAAAATAGCAACGCCAGGAAAAAGTAAATATGGAAAATACATTGTCGCGAAGCGGAAAACGAACACTCCACTGAACTCGTGCACGTGTTTTGCATCTTTGATTTATAAAACCTGTTTATTAGCTCACATTACTGAAATATAATACGAAAAAATAGCAATTCAATATTAGAGCCGGATTTCAAGATTATGGAGGGTTACAAACAAATGAGTAAACTTTAAATGGCATTTTCTGAATGTGTTTTCTATCTCTTCCTTCGGTCAACTCTTAATTGAAATATAATTGTTTATAGTGAATTAATTGCTACTTATAGCTATGAATACTTACATTTTAAATAAATGTTTAATTATAAACGGAATGTATTATTATGTCACATTCGCCATTGTGTTTCCGGGCAGAAGGCAAAATAAGTTAAAGCTCATAAATCAATAAAACAAACGACTAAATTCAATCTTTTTGTCGATGTTCGAATGATTTATGATTTTATGTTTTACAAATATCATAAGCCATAACGATGTTATAAGAATGTATAAGGTATAATCCTCACCAAATAACATTTCACCATAAAGCAGCGTGTATCTATGGGAGGAGGAATTCTAAGTTTAAGCAGCGATACGCAGATAATTGAAGATGATCAATTATGAAATATGGAAAAATGCACTCCATTGATAATCACATGAACTTAAGGAAGTTACAGATGGTGTAAGTAACAATTAGCCTAAAAATTCCAGATTGACCCAATGAGTCAATCAGAAAAACTGAAATAGCGCTTACTGGCTATGGAAAAATCAACTCATCTGTTGACAGTTTAAGTAAACTTAAAAAATTTCGGTTCATATAGAAAACCGTGAATTTCAATTTGTAAAATTTTAAATTCATATAATAATAGTGAGTCAAATTAAAATAAAAAGGATCGAAGAGAGTGCAGTCAATCAGGAATATATTATATCTTCAAGTAGACAAGTTAAACTTTGGAATAGATGATATCAAATTTGGATATTGACTAAAGCACTAAAATATAAATATATAAAATAATTATAAGACAATTCTGATAACGATTTTCAAATTTTTATCATAGGAAGAGAGAGATATTTTTTAAAATCTTTATCAACATTGGGTAGTAATTTACATTGCTGATTGTATTCTCTTCTCGTACGCTTTGTCGGTACAGTCAGAGTTACATATTTGAGCCCTAATTCCTCCCATACCTTCAAGCGCTTGCCAACAGCTACATTCCAACAGGATAATGCGTGCCTTTACTTTGCACGTAATATTCAAAAAATCTTCAACTCATCAGATTAAATTGCTTCCTTGGCCTGCTTGTTCCCCAATCTATTGTCAATCAAAAGCAATTGTTCCATGATTGCACAACTGGTCGATGCTACATCAGATCAAGTTTGGCAATATCTGGAAACCTCAAGAATTGCTGTACCCCCAAGGATACATTAAAAGTCTCTGCTCCAAAGACGAGACACGAGACAGTGGTTATAGTAACAATGATAATAATGCTTTTACTATCATTCACAAGAGGCTGTAATTTTAATCATTGGATCTACTTGTAATGTGTTATCTACCTCGAGTAAATTTTACAAAATTTGTTATATCTCGTCTTTCTTGGCGTTGCATTTTGGGTGGATTATAATATGTAAACATGTGAACTTGGAATTCTCCAAGTCTATAATATGGCTTTCGATTTGGAAGTGATATTGATTTTTTTCTCGCATTTCTCCTCCATGCAGTGTTTTTATTTTTTGATACCTATATTGCTTTATCTAACTTAAAATTGCGTTTTTTATAATGATCACGTTACTGTTAATAAATTTTTGAGTACATAATAGACGTTAATAATGTAAATAATAAAAGAAATACCTTAGCAGTACTTTTTTTAAAAAAATGGTTTTATAATTTTACTTCAGTATTGTGATAAAATACAATATCAAGTTAGTAATTCATTTTAATGAGCATGAGATAAATTTAAAAACATTTATTGATAACTTAAATATACTGAGGAAAATTTTATGCTATTATTTAAATATTAAAAATGACTTTATTTTCAAAATTTTGTTTTTTCCCCACAACCAATAATTCATACTTTACGAGAAATTCCTTTTCTCCATTTAACACAAAATCTGAAAATTACTTGATTATATTATAAGACGTTGATTTTTGAAAAATTTTATTATTTTTCTAATTTATTATCGTATTTTGAAATTGTTATACAATTTAGGATATATTTTAATACAAAGACGCTTATTATTTTCTACCATTTGGAAAATGTGAGGGTTGAAATAAAAATGAAAAATATATGAAATTTTTATATAGGATGTATAAATGATAATGTTATCTAGTAGTTAATTTTTCAAATATTATAGATACATCAATCAAGTTATGGAACAAATTTTTTTTTTTTTTTTTTTTTTTTTTTTTGTTAAATTACCATTCCTCAGCTTAGAACACGCTATATAAAAATAAAATTTCAAGACAATAAGTTATAAAGGGTTGCATAAAATTAAAAAAACATATTTTTTTAATTTAAAATTTTTATTTTAATATATTTTCAATATTTTTCCCGTATTATAAAGATGAAATTACTTTTAGAGATGTATTGCAAAACTTATTTCTGTTTCATAGTTTAAAAAAATTTCAAATTTTAAAAAGCTAATGACGTGAAAAGTTTGATTGCCAATAATGGATTTTTTTTCCTGTTCTGCTTATGTTCTTCTATTACCTTACAATTTTTTTAAGTAATATTGGTAATTATAATAAGTATATAATTTGGTAATATTAATTTATTTCAAAATTTTGCAAGTGGAACAATATATCAGATCAGCGTAAAGAAAATAACTATTGGATTAATTATTAATACAGTAAACGCTTTGGCTATAAATTTCACACATATATTTTTTTCATTTTATATTTAAATGAACAATTTCAGTTTTTTTATGGAGATTTTAATGAAAAATAATAAATGTACTATTTATTAAAAAGACTCAGACACAAACATTTAATAGAGGTTTTGCTGTGCTTTTATTAGAACTACCAGAAATAACCTGTTACACAAAGATCATGAAAAGACATGTAGTTGAGTGATATTTAAATATTAATAATATAAATATGAAAAATCTTGAACTAATATGCCCCAAATTGGCAAAACACATTGTGTACCAAAAATCTGAAATAAATTAACATCATAATATAAAACTTTACTATACACTTTAAAAAGGAACAAAAATATTGTTATTTACTCATGTCTTGATAAAAAAAAACCAGCAACAAATGTGGTTTCACAATTGCACAACAACATAAATTTTATTCAAGTAATCTAACTTTCCCACATACTAAAGACAAGTGTGAATAAAAGAAGAGGCAGTCGTAACAAAGGCAATAATATTTTTAATCTTTTTTACATATGAATACATAACTTTTGTAAATATTACAAATTTTTAAAAAAATTATTAAAAAATAGCTTTAAAAATAAAAAAATATTCATAAAAATTATATCTTTAATGATTTTGTGTATTATAAGTTACAACACAGTAAAGCAAGTTACAACAAGCAAAATCAATGCATTATAAATTACTGGATGAGAAATTTCATACATTGGTTTTGTGTGTTGTAATATTAGAGCGAATTTTACACAAAATCACAATGATGAAAATAGAGAAATTTAAATTACTATTTTCTTGATTGATATTTACATATGAAACTAAGTCTATATTTTGCATATCACAATGAGGTTTTTAATAAATGATTGACTAATAGTTTATTTAAAAATATCGAATTTGCATTTTTGTACCTAGTACTAAATTCTAATTATTTGTAACTTTTTACTAACAATTGAAGAATTCCAATTTATTCTCAAGTGTTAGTAAAAAGATAACTATTAATATGATTATCCTTTTTGAGCTTTCCTTTAAAAGAATGAAAATAACAAATATAAAGTGTTTTGTACTATATAATAAATGCTCCTTCATATATTGTCAAATAAATATTCTGCATAATATTAATTTAAATATATATTTCCAGAGTATAAAGTATCGTACCCCATAAAATTTAAGAAAATAAATATAGCAGTCTTTTTTATAAAATTGTGTTTTACATCACAATTGTTATTGTATAATTAATGATAAAAAACAAATGAATTAATTGAGAAATTAAACTTGAATCAACACTTTTAAAAATAAAATTAGAATTTATTCTTTTTAAGCAAATTAACAAGTAATGGATTAAGATTTTTTTTTTTAATCAAAATTAATAAGAAATGTATAAAGAGTTCTTTTTATGCAAGATTGTCATAGTTAATCTTAAAAATCAAATTAACGGTATCAAATTCCATGAAACAACATTAACCTGAGATAAAAAGCAAATTAATGTTATACATTTTTCTATGATAATAAATTTTTAATTTATAAATTTTTCTTAATTGTGAGTGTCTTTATATAACGTTTCTCCCCATACATTTAAATTTTTCTTTCAGTTGTTTTTCATATGGAATTCGGCTGTTTTGATAAGCTTACTTGTTCTGCAGAACTCGTATCAAAAGGTGCATCCAATGTGCTGCATTCTCTTAAAATAAATTTTATAGTACAGAGTAACTATGCCTGTTCATGTTTTGGCACCGTATATATGCATTAATCTTTGAACGCTGTATTTCATTGCAACATATAAAATAAAATCTTTATAATAAAAACATTTTAATATATATAAATATATATATAATAAATAAATAATTCCTGAACACATGACTATTTAGACTGATTTCCCAAGGACTATATGGACGACTAGGTTAATGACATAGGATGTGAAAAGTAGGAAGAAGATTAACATCACAACAGAAAATTTACAAAATTATCACAGCTAATATCAAAGCAACCGTCTCGGTGGGTTTCCACAGACAGAAATAAAGAAATAAATTGCCTTGGTTACGACCAACTCTTTTTTTACCAGATCCACTGTGTCACACCGACATATACTACAGAAACTATGTTCCTAAGCCATTAATAACATAAAACACTTCTGAAAAAAATAGCATCAAAGGGATGCAGATAAATAATTTTAAACACTTAAAAACAGCATTTTTTTATGAAGGCCATCACATTTTGGAAACGTTTGGACTTCGTTTTTTTTCCTACAAAAAATAATACTGGTAAAAATCCTTTTAGTATTAAAAAACTATAGATATGGCAGTTATAAATAAGTTATTAAAATTAAAAACTAACTTCAACTTTTTTACAAACATCAAACAAAATATATCAAGAGGAAAGGCTATAATCGTTTTATTTATTTTTTTTTTTTATTTTTCACGACTTCCTCTTGGTAAATCTTCCAAAATGAGTATGAATACAAAAATTACAAAGGAACGCAGTGAGATGCAAGGACATTTCATGCCTTTCTTTCGCACTCACATCGATTTCCCTCTCTCTCTCACAGCAGCCCAAGTGGCTGCGCTTTATACAGTCCAGGAGCAGAGTCCCATCCAGCTATGTAGCCTTGCTTTGCTTTTCCACCGAACACTCCCGTCTTCCAATAAGTGGGAAATCTCTGAAGCAGTCTTCACAAAATATCAATCTGCCAATAGGGGTGCTTCGGTGAAAACGGGTGGGCATAGGCTATAGGAAAAAACAGGCGTAGCACCATTCACAAAAATAAGAAATTCTGTTCAATATAGAGAAGGTGCCCCAAAACTGGTTTTTTTCATTCTATACACACACCACATACATATGCTTATTTAGAGAAAAAACACTACACAGTCAGAAAAATACAAAATGTGAAACATTATAAATCTTGAGAAAATGTAACATTAATTTACAAAGGTATATTAAAAGATATATTAATTATACTGGTGTATTACAATCTAATATAATAAAACGTTTTTTTCCCTTAAAAAAGCTCTCACTTTCTTTTTTTTATCCCTTGAACTTTCCACTGGATTAAAAACATAAAATAAATAAATAAAAAATCTATTCAAAAAATTTTAGTCATGGTTAAAAAATAAACAATTGCACACATATTAAAAACTCTCATTAAACAATATATAAAAGGACTATATATAGGACTTATACATAAAAAAGAACCAATTTTTAAAAACCAAGTATATAAGAAATTGAAAAAGCATTTTAGTATTGAAATTTTTTTTTTAATTTGAAGGGAAAAAAATTAACCATCTCCGCTTGCAGCTTTTAAAGTGATCAGTACAATTAGAGTCTTCTGTCAATAACATAGGAGAGAAAAATTAATAACACAGTTTTTGTCAACCTCACGAACAATTCTATATAAAATTTAAAATAAAGACCTTTTGACAAAAGATAAGGTCTCAGAGTCAGGTGGTCTTATTGCACAAACACTTTCCCAGCATATAAATATACTTTGTACATCATGGAGACAAAAATAGAATAAAAAATAACTCTTTCATAATACAAGAAACATCTACATACAATTAACTGTGTAAATAGGTTAATATCACTTTAATAAGTCATAATAAATAGTTTTCTTATATTTTTACATCAAAAATAATTTCAACAACATATAAATATAGGCATTTCCTATATAATATTTTAATAAATAAACACACACATATGTATACCATGTCTGAAAATATACATATCTTTGTATCACTTAAAAAGCCACTATTTCATTCATATATTCTTATGTGATTGACAGAAGACCCAATCGATAAAAAGAATAAATAACACGTAGTTTTTTTTCTCCCAATCTAATTGAAGATAAAAATATTTTGAGTGAAATTTTACTTATTGTTTACGTATTCTTTAAATACTTGATATGGCAATTTAATCTTTCTGTAGCTCACCACTATAAGAAGCTGCAATAGGATGACTTAAAATATGCTAAATGCTATATAAGTGTAATATATATTACCCCTTTCAAGAGATGGATTTTAAAACATTTTATGATTATGCTTTATATTTTAATAGCATTAAAATTTAGAAGAATAAATTTCTATGCGAAGTCTAGAAAACTGGAATTTCACCTATGAAAAAATGTTTTCTGAGCAATTGGTAGTATATTTTTACTGATAGTTAAAATATTTACTTATATCTCAAATATATCATACAGTGATACTTTGGAAGAGTAAAAGCAGATCTATTTTAAAACTAATTTTTCCCTAGCCATCTATAAATTTAAAATGTTATGCTAAAATTCTGAAAGCACACTCACAGGTTGAAAGCAAAGTGTTTTTTCCTTTTCGTTTTGCTCTCGTACGGAGTTTTACTACCTATAAAATATCATCTAATTGTTAAAGAATGCTATCTAGAACTATATTGATATAAATTCCAAAAGACTTCGTTAAAGATGAGTACTAAAAAGTTGTTAATAGTATATAAATCTAAATACCTAAAAAAGTACTTAGAAATAAAATATATAAGAGAATATCTATTCCAAAAAGCATATCTTTTTTGTTTTCGCTCTACACTATGGTTAAAAAAGATATTTTTTGTTGAGAAATCTATGAGTAGTGTTTAATTAAGATAAATATTAAAAAAAAGTCTAGTATATATATATACATATATATATACTAAGTTAAAATATTTTCAAAGGGCAGTTTATTTCCAAATAATAAAGCATTTTTAGGGTGGGTGTCTAAAGATAGACTCTATTTTTCCATAATTTTTCTTTTGAACTCACTGCAGATAATTTGAAATTATTTCTGAAATCTGATGTAGAACAATATACTAAATGAATCAATTTACCACAATTTTATAATATATTTATTTTTTTTTTTAACAAAAATAGGCTTTAGAAATCCACCCTTAGTTATATAAATAATCTTACTTATAATTTGAGAGAATATATTATATATATATTTCAAGAGATATAATTATGTACAATTCTTTTTAAAAAATAAAAAATCCTAGTACTCTTAAAGAACACTAGAAATCCATATTAATTTTCAAAATTTTGACAAACCTTTTTTTTCATAATTTATTATTATTTTTAAATATCTTTAACATCAATAGAATTAAAAAATATTATATTTGATAAGCGCTTTTTGACTAGAAATTCACTCACGCAACATCTTGAATCTGATTGTCCCTAACCCATATATAAAAACCGATGAAGAATAACACGTACACAAAAAATTTTCTTTCAGTTTAATATGTACAGCAAAGATCATATGAAAAATACACTATGAATTTTAAACTTGTGCTATACAAAAGAAAAAATTTTCGCATTTTTTTCTCATTCAGGCAGAACATATACAATATGAAAAAAATAAAGTGTTTCTATAATATATCTATATTTAAATAAGAGAATCTTTAAATATATTAAGACATATTAATATCATGAACTATGAAGCTACACATCACAAATCACAGAAGAACACTGAATTGCACAACAAGTTACACAAGTTAGTCATGTAAAACAGCTAACAGCGACTGAAAGGTTTTGGCATATTGCTAGGAAAATATCAAAGTACATTTATTTAAATGAATCATTTGTTTCATAAAAGGATTTTATAGTAAACCAATGCCCCGACTCACATAGTTTAGTTTCATATAGAATATATTTGATAACAATGCAGGACTGATATTTTAATGTTATCACACAACAGTAGCTAACAAAAGAAAAGCTTTTTTGTTGCAATTTCTTGGTATTGCTGCAGGCTGACACTGCATTTTACTACATACAAAAGACTAGAAAAACTGCATAAAATACATATACATATATAAAAAGTGAAAGCTTTCTATAAATATAACAAAATCAAAAATACTATAAAAGTGTTTACAAATAATAACAACACCGTATATTTAATAAAATTCACACTTAAACTTCTAATAACAACAACAATAATTTACGAAAATTCCGTATATTAATAAATACTGCACTAAAATATATAAATGTCTCTTAATATTTTAAGACAAATGTCTTAAAGATGTTTGTTTTTCTAGTACCTCATTAGTACTAAAACACACATCTAAACATGTGTTGTATGTAGTGGAATGCAATATTACAGCCTGATTCAGCAATGTGCATAAATATATTTATTGTATATATATTCTTTGGTAAAGCATATAGCAATTTTTAAACTGCTACATGCACAACACATTGCGAAAATAAATATATTTATAAATAAAGACTATATTTTTATATAAAAGATTTGAAAGACTAAGTTTTGCTGCCAACACCCGTATCCCAATTAGAACATATTTAGCATATTCCACTTTATATATTATTCTAGCAAATGAAAAGGTTTGATATTTTTTATTATATATAAAATCTAATGATTCAGCTCAAAATTACCGTTCCCATTGAAACTGGTGTCTATGCTTCATTCACTATAACGTAATGGTTCAAAACCATCTAAGAGGTAAGGCTTTAATTATTGCTCAGATTGGATGAGAAATCTGGATTTAGACTCTAGAGCTAAATTAAAACCAACTGAAAATGGTTATCAGATCAAAATTTCTAATGCCAGCTAAGGGAGGTGTGGAGGGATAGAAATAGGAATTATACTTCTATGACACTACACACTGGCCATTTACCAAATATGTTTGAAACACACAGCATTGCTGCAGCATTGAAATAAATAACAGGAACAGCAATTGCAAACATATAGAAAAAAATTTCATCTTTTCTACAAAGCTGCTGTATCTCTGGAACAATCTAAAATATAGTGAAAACAAAATGATTCAGCTGTTTAAAGAAGCGACACATTATTTTGAAATAAATTAACACCATCGGAAGGGGACAGCCCTGGGACGATCGGCGCCTTCCTTAACCAGAGGTTTGTGGAATTCGCGTCCAGGGCGAGAGTGTATGGCTGCCCAACAATGTTCACAGTAATACTGCAAGCAAGTGACATTAGCGCAGAAAAAGGGAGCGAATTTGCCCCCACACCGGGATCCTTGGCATTCATCACACATTTGGTCATCCAAAACATAAGGTTTTACCTCCACCTGTTGGAATAATGACTTAATGAGACAACATGAAATGACTAAAAATAATTAACAACATCATATAAATAAACTAATTATTGTTGAAAAACTATTATAAAAATGAAATCTAAAGTTAAATAATATTTCAAATGAAATTCGTTTTTAAAAATTAACGATAAATATTAACTACTATTTAATACTTTGTAATAATTATGTACATATTATTGTTTTTATGTAACATTATGATTACATAAATGAAAATCAAATGTGTATAATATTTGAATCTGACAACAGGAACTATATTTTTCAAACATGAAGAATTTTATGCAGTTTATTGAAGCAAGGATTTTAAATAATAGATATATGAATATAATAATGTTTCTATGATATAAAAAACATTAAAAAAACTTATGTAATTTTTCACTGTTTATTGGGAGATTGAGATCATTTGTTTTCACTCTTAATCTAATGAACTATGAGCACCATCATAATGTATCTCCAATTTTCCATTAAAATAACTTGTTTCACAGGTATATTGAATAGATACTCTCAATCTACTACTTCTCTATATGTCATTTGCAAACCATCCATAACCCCTTTACCTAATTTGTAATAAATTAAAACATTGAAATCATCTATTTACAAAGTTTAGCCAGCATAGGATATGCATATCCGTCGATAAATCGGTCATGGAAAGTCGTATGGAAAAACTTTTTAAGTTGTCTGATGAGATACAGTGTCTGCAGTGAACTAAATCTATTATCTAAATTTTGCACTTTTGAGTAGGATTGGAAGCATATTATAAAATATTCGGTAAAATTTAAATTATGTTTGAATTGTTATATTAAGATTTGGATTTTATACAAAATACTTTGAATAAATTATTCTTCATTAGAATATTTGTTTTCTCAGTTCATAACAGTTCCAATAAAATTATAATGTAACACTAAAATAAATTTAGAAAACACAAACCCTTTTTTCAATATCTCCATGTTGAAGTTGTACAAATCTTGCACTAATTGCAGCAATGTAGCTTTGTTGATTAGAAAATGCAACTCGTCCTGCTCCTTTTGGGTATTTTAATTCCGGATCTGTATCAATGCCTGCATAGCATACACCTCCATAGAGACGATCCATTATCATAGCCAGTTCAACTAATGAAATTAAAATTATTTTATTAGATTTTATTTTTATGGAATAAGATAATAACTTGAAAGAAAAATCAAAATGCTTAAAACTAATAAAATGCAGTAGCATACTTTTATAACTTTTTTAAATGGTAATTTTATTTTGTAGCTTTAAATTATTAAAAAGTAATATTTTGCAAAAAAAGTTCCAGTATCCCATTTATGTAACAAATTATATTTAAATTTTGCATGTTTCAATTTTTAGGGGACATTTATTAAATAATTAACTATGATAAATTTTCCCTTGTTTGTATTATTTGGTATTATTTGTACAATCTTTGAATCATTATATTATAAGAACCAAGCATCAGATCAGAAGTATTTAGTCATTCTCCAGTCGACGAGATTTTAATTCCATTTTAACTTTATTCGAGAACCTTTCATGGGTATTCTTAGCTTTCTTATATTTTAGATGACAATTAAAACAAACAGAAATAATTTATATAATAATACAATTTTTAAAATTTTTCTTTTAATATACTTGTAAAACTTTATTCAAAAAATTGAGTTATTTTTCACATTTTCATTATTTTTTATATTAAGCATTAAATATATAATTTGAATTACAAAAAGATACCTCTGATATTGAAAAATCAATTACTGGTTTTTTAGTATATTACTGTACTGATAATACAATATCCAAGGCAATTTGATTCATTTAAAACACAAAAAGAGCATAAAAATATGAAAACAAAAAACTGAATTGTAAATTTTACTATTTCACTTGGACAGTCATCTAAATTACAGATGATTTCGAGGATCACAATGTTTAATTCTTATATAATCACATTTTTTTTGGCGTTTGATTTTCATGTTTGTTTTTGAAGAAATACTTTGTAATCTGAGATCACACCTTTGGTTGCAATTGAAATTTTCATTTCGAAATGTGTGCGTTTCATCTTACATTCTCAGCAACAACAGTCATTAAGAACTACTGAACTAGATTGCAAGCATTGCATTATTCAAATTTTATTGCAAAACAGAATTTTCTGTGATTGTTTAAAAATGTAGATTACTTATTCTTAAATTACTCAAAAAAATTAATACTGAAATTGTGACATTCCATTATTTAAACCTTATTGCAAATTTCAACAAACATTTATTTGATGGTTGATTTAATTGTTGAAATATGCGGACTACTGGTTCCAAAAATACATAAGTAAATTCTTTTTTTAAAAATTATTGGAAATGTTTTAGAAAAGGGGTGACATCACAACTAATAAGAAAAATATAATTAATTGAAAATCGCAAATTGCTATGAAGCAGACAAACTAATTATATAAGTACTTAATTTTAATACCAGATTCTGAAAATTTTAAAGAACATGTTATCAAACAAATAATTTTATAACAACAAATCTTTTAACAACAAAAATAAAGTAACCTGATATTCGAAATTCAAATAAAGTTCAAATGAAATATATGTAGCTGACATTCTTTCTGGTGCAATTCAAAATACTAAGAGATAGTCTAGAATTTTCATATGATAGTGACATCCTTTTAGATTAGATTTGAAAAAAATTCAAAATATTTGAATTAATATTTGGTATGAAGCAAAATATTATGAAAAATTATACAGATGGTCAATATAAATAAATTCCAAATTCAAATATGTTAGGTAACATATGTTCAAAATGAAACTTTGAAATCCATTTTTTGCATAAGCATTATTTTAGTACTTAATATTTTAGATATTAAAAATGATAATTTTGCTTTATTGGAAACGTAACTTATGTATTATAAATAATGGCAAATGTTTGAAGAACTACCAACAAGATGTCATTTAAATATAAAAATTATATATACAGAGTTCAATAGTATATTTATGATAGATTTTTCTTAAAAACAAAAACAAATAAATAGATAATACAAAAAATAATTATAACATTTTCAAAATTTTATAAACATTTCATAAGTTGATAAATATTAGAATATTGATGATTTAAAAAAAAAAAACAAAAACAAACATGGTAAATATATTTAGTTCAATTTTTGTGAAGCAAAATTATTATTTAAAGAAAATGCATCAAAATCCAGAAAGTTATCTCTTATAAGATAACAATAAAAATATATGATTTTGAAAAGGTCATTATTAGGAAGATATGTGTGAATTATTATGATAGTTTACAAGATTCTCAAAAAAAGTTTACAAAATTTAAATATATTCAAAAGATCGATTTTTAAAACATAGTATAATTTAAAACTACAACATAAATATACTTCTATAAAGATTTTGTATATATCAATATGTAATGGTAATATTTTCTCATCTTCATTTTATTGTAAGACAAAGTAGTAAAATAGTTAATTTTTTTTCACCATTAACACAGAAAAATGTTTTTTTTTAAAATTTAAATACAATGGAAACTCATCTAAAACAATTACAACACATTCAATAAAATACACAGGAAGAACAAAAAATATTACACTTATTTTAAGACTATTTAAAGGTACTTGCCTGCTTTCAATGGTCGCGGCACTCCTCCTACAAACACAGTTTTACGAGGATCCAGAGGCATAGATGCATCAAGAACAAAATCAGCATCACTTAAACGCCATGGTCGTATTTGAACCTAAGTTACAAAATTTATAAATGAGAATCAATAAACAAAGGAATTTTTAATGCAATTCCAAAAAGTATTTTGAAATAAAAAAAATTTTTTTTAAATATTTAAAAATATTCTTTTGTCTAGAACATTCTTATTTTCAAGTATTAATATGATGCCCAGATGAATGATTTTAAGTACATTTAAATCAGGTACTATTTATTAAATCTATAGAAGACAAAATTTAAAAAAAATTGAGATAGAGTAAAAAGTTGTTTTAATTTAAAAGCATAAATTTTAATTTAAGTTCAACGATTAGTAAATAAGAGTAAATTAAGCAATTACAATTAAGTTTACAAAGTGATTTTGTGTGAAACTTTCCCACACAAATTAAAAAATTTAAAAATTACTTACAGGTTTATCTTTTATAGTAGGGCTTGATACGCAAAGGTACAATTTGTCATCTTCCTGAATGCAGGCATCGATTAGAGCTTGAACAGATGCTTCGTCTTGAAACAACAGAAACGCATATCCTACAGTAATCAATGAATAATTAAGTTACTCTTATATAAAATTAAGAAATTTTTTCTTACTAAAGTATCTCACATTAATTTCAAGCAATTTAAGAAAGCCTTTTTACCTTTTGGGGGGAAATATGATTTACTCTCAGCCTTATGAGGCCAATCCACAACTAAGGGGCCAAATCTGCGAAAACTGGCATTAATTTCATCTGTAGGATTCCAAAAAACAAACAAGTTAACTTAACATATTTTAGCAATAAAATCAATCATTTATTCAAGATGAAAACTATAATAAATACCGATAAACAGGCAATGTACTAATAGTAATTGGATCTGCAATATACACACGCGATATAACTAATAATTTAAAGTGTAAAACAAAACTTCAAACACGATTGATTCACTATATTACTGCACAAAACACAAGAGGAAAGTGAATATTTTATATAAAATGTCATGTTTAATATTTTAAATGAACAACTATCCACTCAAAATTATAACACTACATATTCACTTATAGGGAATCAAAAATACATAACATTATATAAACATATATATTTGCCATTATATAACATATATAATAAAAGTTCTACGATTTTAAATCATTAAAATTAAGGAAACAGTAAAAATAGGAAGATAGAGTCTACCTATACCCCAATAAATAATAATGAGATCTCTAAACAAGATTTTTCAAATGAATAATGAGCAATATATAGAAGAATTGATCTCTCATTCATTATTAGACCTTGAATAAATTTCCGAATTAAGAAACTTTTGTGGTATCTGTTGCTTTATGATTGTCTAATAAAAAAATAATAAAAGTGTTTACTGTCTGCTATACATTCATAAATCAATTCGCAATTTTTATTGTATTTTAAAATTCTGGGAAAAATTGATCGTTTCGAGTTATTACAGCTTTCATCAATTTTTAACTCAATATGAAATTCTGGTACACAATCCAATAATGCAAAAAACGCTTTAATTTAGCTGAAAAGCTTTTAAAAACAGAATATTTTTTCTTTACACTATAAAAAACGAATAAATATACTGGAATACTCGATTTCATTCGATGCACTTCTGTCTAAATATTAATGAAAAATATTTAAAGCGTATATGGAAATTTTATTCTATATTTTATTTATTATATTTTTATGATGATTGAATTGACATAAAGGATAAAAGTTAAAATTTTGGAAGAAATAAATTTAAACATGATATACGCTCAAAGCATTGAAAAAAATCAAGAGTTTTCCCCAAATCATTAACATACATTTATAATTTAAGTATAATTTAAATTTAGATAAATTAATTTTTTAGCACGTATTCGAAAGTAAAAAGATGTGAACGACAAATAAGAGCAGTTATTTAGCAGACTAATGTTTTTATTAAGTTAAAATGTGTCAACCTTCGTCAATATCAGGAGGAAGTCCACCAACAAATACTTTTCGGGAAAACCGCTCTCCAGAATCGTTATTTGGCGATTTTGGTGCGCAGAGCAGTGAAGAATTCAAGGAAGGTACAATTTGCTCTAGATGTCCATCTTCCAACAGGTGATTATCTTCAAGGCCCGTAAAAAAAGGTGATTTACCTTGTTAAAAAGAAAAAAAGTCATGTTAATGAATACATTCAATAAAAATAATAAGGTTTTAGAAAATGATCTTTAATTTTGCTTATATATATTAATAAAACTTTTTGTTTATATTTCCAGTTGCCTATTTCTGAAAAGTGACCCTGCTAAACAGACAAACTCTTCGTACTTTTAAATCATAATCAAGTGATTAGGTCGATACCAGAACTAGCTTTCTCATAGTAGTATACAAGTAGAAAGGTATTAGATTTTAAGGGACTAACATCTATAACATATGTGATCATCAAAAATCGTTGATTGGATCAGATTCTTACATCGTATTAGAAAAATACATTTTTTGTAATAAGCGAAAACGGTTTTTTTTCCATTTTTGTAAACATGTTTCTCTAAAAACGATATTTGATGAAGATTATAAGTAGGAGCATTATTCATAAACAGATGAAACTTATTAAAATAAATTTCAAAATTATTAGTAAAAAAGTTCTTAAAATCATATTCTTAAAATTTGGTTATATAACATTTTCAGATAGAAATTTACATATTTTAAGCAAATAGGGAACTAGAATAAAATATTTGATTTATACAACTATTTCAAAAATACCTTATAGAAGAGAAAATAAATTGTATACTGTAAGTTTCACCGCTTAAACTCAAAAATCTTTAATGTGTACCTTACTAAGTGAATCAGCAAATTAGCTTGATAGTGTGCCCTAAGTTTAATGTGTTCAGTTCTGTTAATTTGCAGAATCAAGAAATTTTGCACATTGTACATAGGTAATGTGCCCATTTACGGTTTATGTATTATTAAAATTCATAAGTTTGATTGTTGATCTTATTTACTGATATTTTGATTGTTTTAAGTTCCTTATTGAGATATAAATAAAAAAAAATGAAATAAAAAAAAATAAAAGAGAGAGAAAAAAAAAATAAAAAAAATATGTTAATTTTAGAGTACAGAAAAAGTTGCTGTTATTCTTGAAAACATTTATAAAAATTTTTAATTTAATTATTTTTGAAAATTTTAACGACCTACATAGTAATGTGTAGGTTATTTAAATATTTGAATGATTTAAATGAAAGAGAATTTAGTAAATAATTAGTAAATGAAATTTGTTTTTGGCATTTTTAATGGATCAATATTGCAAATACGATAATGCCTAAATAATTTGTAGGATAAACTGATTTCTGCATTTTAAAGGTAACATAAACAATACTTAAATAATTCATTAAATGAAAATAATCAGTCAAAAGAATGTGTAAGGGTATAAAAAGTCTCATAGCGTAACGTATTTCAAATGAAATGATTGCAACAAGTTCAAGTGCAGAGTGAGATTTTCAACTATTCTCTTTAAAAATCTGGCTATTTGGGACAGAATTCTTTTTCAAGTGAGGTAATAAATTAACTTTGTATAAAGATTTTTCATCATTTATTTTAAGAATTGAACATTTCTGCAGCATGCAAATGTTTCAATTCAAGTATGTGGGTAATAACTGTTATTTTTAAAAAAGTATAGACAAAAAGAAATTTGTAGTGTTAAAAATAAAATATATTTAAGCTTTTATTAATTTTTTTATTGCGATTTCAGAAAGTATTTATGTTTTTCTTTTTGAAATCAATTTATAATAAATATTGAAATAAATTTTAAAAATTAAAATTTTCTTCACAGAAATATTCTCTTGGATTTTTTTTTCTAAGGGAATATTTCTGTGAAATAAATGGAACTAAACTCGGTGGCACAACAGCCCATGTGGGGGACCAAGGCATACAGTGCTCATTTCTGTTTTCATGACCTAGGGCCATGGGGTGAGAAGCATACGTCCCGGTCAGGTGGTCAACCGAACGAAATCCCTCTAGTGTTTAATTACCAAGCATGCTTGATACTTAGTTTTATCGACCCACTGAAGGGATGAAAAGCTGAGTTGACTTAACCCAAGGATCGAACATCGGACATGTGCCTAGGGAGAGCGAATCGTTAAACATTATGCCACTTGGTTTCTCTGTGTAATTAATAATATGTTCAAATTAACATCCATAAAAAAGTTTATAGTTCAAATGAACATAATGCATTTAAGATATTATTTTTGTCCAATTATTATTTTACGAAATTCTTTTGACAATTACTTTACTTCTTTTATGAAGATATTATATTTATCGATGGTTAAAGCATGTTAATATTTTTAAGAGTAATGAAAAAGTTTAAGAACATTTGAAAGTGCGTAAAAATTTCAAAAGTAAAACAGACATTTAGCCATTAAATTTAAATGCCATATTTAAAAAAAAAAAAAAAAAAAAAAAAAAAAAAAAAAAAAAAAAAAAAAAAGACGATATTTATTGCATAAATAGAGTGGCACGAATATAAAATGATAAAATTTGGCAGCAGTTTTGTAGTTAACAAGGATGCGAAATTAACAAAAACAGTTGCTGCCTCAAGCAGCTAAAACAGAGTTAACCATGGAATCGAACTGGATTTGGATGCTAAAAATGTCTCAGAAGGGCCCAAAAGTATGACAACATTTTTCGGAGCATATGATCCTGGATTTGATAGTAATTACTGTTAAAATGCAGGAAATGAATGCTGTGCTTCTGCCTTTTCATGCACATCTATTGGGATATAAATGCCGAGAAGTTTTCAGGGTTTATTCCATCGCGATACATGAATACAGCCCACCACCAATGAAACTTGCCAAATAGATGAAAAATCCGACATATAAATCGCCTTCACGGAAATCAGTTTAAACATTGGATATAATAATGCTTTATAACGGCCTTTGACCGTTAGGTTATCCACTACACTGTGACAAAACAACATCAAACTAATTTCATTAGCGGTTACTAAATATGTTGCAAATAAGCCTGTTTCCTGACTAATGCACCGTGATACGGTTGTATGGTTTTATAAGACCAACCATTAATATGCCTGCCCTCTCGGGTGTTAATGATGTGAGCGCGTTGATATCCTTCATGCCGTTCAGGATGATCATTAGTAAACTACTTATTCGCGAGATATTGGTTGGATTTCGACCAATATGAGAGGAAATATCACGAGACGATAATCTACCTACAATGTTGATAGTCCCTAATTCTGCCGTTATTTAATTCCGATACTCCCTGGTAAATACTTCATCTTATTCGAGGCAAAACACGATATTTTAAGAAAATTCAGACCTTTAAAAAGGGATTTCCAGATGGAAAAAAAAAAAAAAAAACACTACACAACTTTTCTTTCATCCACTACTTTCCTGTTGTTGCTTCCTTCAACGTCTAAATGAGCTGAATTTTTATTACTTGCATATTCCAATCTCTTCTTCCTTTCAGGTGATTTTGATATTCGTTAGATTAATCCATCCTGGTGATGAAGTTTTAATGACCATCAATATTTTCAAAATAATTTTTTTAAAAATTATTTTTGAATAAGCATATTCTCATCTACGAAAAATAGTATCATAATAGCTAGCCACATGTTGAAATTGAAACCAAATACAATTTCATGGTTATTGAATGATTTAATTTCAAACGGGAAAATTAATCTGAAATGATAAAAACATTTCAAAGTATTTTTTCTTTAGTTTAATAATAAACTATTTTAAATAATTTGTTTTTTATTTGTTTACCTTTCAATATGAATTTATTTTGACAAATAAAATTTAAATGTAATTACTGATTTTCTAAATTAAAAGAAACTAATTTTTATTAATTAAAATATTCTCCAAAAGAAATGAGCAAGTGGTAATCAAAATAATGGAAAAACTTTTTTTTTATAAGGAATCTAATTACTATGGTATGAGACCATATATATATTTGGCAAGTAACAGTTTAGATTCGCCGAGATTTGGAATTAAGCAAGTTCTGAATGGTGTTTAGAGGAATATTGTTCCATTCTTAACGGAGATATTGTGAAAGTTTCTGGAGGGATATATTTGTGGATATTGATTCCAGATTAAATTATCTAAAATATACTATAACAATTTCATTATACTGAAGTTCAAGGAGAGTGCTGGAAAGTCAAGGAATGTTAATGTTCTCCTTTTCATCTTCATGTGTATTAAACCATCATTGGACAAATTTGTTGCCTGAATAGAAAGCATTAGCACGTAGGAAAATTCCACCTCTTACAGAAAAAAAATGTTTGCATTATAGGATAGACTTAACTCTGCACAAACTTGAGTAAATAACTCCTCAAAGATCCTTCCTTTCAGGGTAACGATTGTTCAGAAAACCGCCATATAACTGTACATATTACTTTAGATTCATCTCGATACTTGACTGGAGACAAACTATAAAACATGGTACTTTAGTTTGGACATGGTTCCAAATGTCCACCAATTCTGTTGCATGGTAAAATGGGAAAGATTATTAATCTGAGCTTATAATTGTGTACCACTTATCAATTGAGCAGATTTGGTAGTTGTGAAACCACGATAGACATTTGACCTTAAGATTTGTTATTGAAAAGTTTGAGAATTGCTAATTTCCCATAAAATCTGTCACAGATATTTTGTTTATGGAGATAACTGTAATTATTGACACTGGAGAATTCACATGCTAAATTAGTTTTGCAGTCTTTTAAATTTGAGTTTTTTCTTGAAGACATTACACTCTGCTTCAATATTCGTTTATTTTTTTCACATAGTTTCTCCTTTTATCTACTATTTTTTGTTTGCTGAGTTTGTCTTCAACAATGTGTATATATTATTATGACTTAAGAAGCTACATATGTAGATAGAATAATGATTTAACTGGTAGATAGGATTATACTTTAGTATTTATTAAATGCATTCTTAATTGTCATTTTTACAAGCACAGGTGCTTTTATTATTTTTATAATCAGCTGTAGAATTATGAATTATTTTTTACTCTCTCTGTAGTTAAAAACTAAAAAAAAAAAAAAAAAAAAAAAAAAAAAAAAAAAAAAAAAAAAAAAATTGAAATAAAAATATTTTTATTTTGAATATCATAAAAAGCGCAATTTTATTTTAATAAATTGAGTATTCCGCCATTCATTCCTTCAGTGGTCGATAACACTGAATACCAAATATGCTTGGGAACTAAAAACTGGGAGTTTCACGTTAGGCTTACCACATAACTGGGACATATTTATTCGTACCCCAGAGCCCCTCGATCAAGAAAACAGATAGGCCTTGGGGCTCCCCGATGGGCTATCATACAACAGAATTTAGTTTAAATTAATCATTATAGAGAAACATTCTTTCTCTGAAGTAATATATTACTTTAAATGCTGCAGAATGCGATCTAAAAAGTATTCAATATCATAAAAGAAATAATTTTCATTATTTAAACAAGTTAAGAAATATATTTGTATAACCGAAATGAAGTATTTGTAATAATTCTGGGAAATTAATTATTTATTACAAAATCACCAGCAAATTATAAATAAATTGCTTTCGATAAATAAAACTTTCCATAAAAATAAGAGCAGTAATAATTTCAGAAATATTTGTATTTAGATTTAAGCGATGGTTTACTTTTGAAAAGGTTTATAAATTGGTTTAGTGCAATAGTCAAACTGAGTAAGATAAAAGTGTATCGTTAAAAATTAAACAATTCTTTTGTTGAATATATCCTTTTTCATATTAAATATATAGATGCAACAATTAAATTTCATGAGTTACTGACAATCACAACACCGGCAACGTCTTAGGATTGTACCCTCTACATAAATTAAAAAACTAATGATGTTAATAAAACTTAATGAAATGATACAGTAAGTTTACAAAGTTGATATTAGCACAAATTAAGAACAGAAACTTTATTACCCTTTTTAAGAACAATTATATTCATTATTTCATTAAAGGAAAGAAGTGATAAAACTCATGGATATCTTTTATTAATATTTAGTCAACATTTTTATGCTTTTAAAGTTCTTACGTTCAACACAGAGAAAATAGAAAGAGCAGTTCACAACCTAAAGAAGTGCGTTATTTTTCAATATTTTAATTTATTAAGAATAGTGTACATTTATCTCTCTTTTTCTCTTACAGGCACAAATACGTTTATATAAAATTTAATATCTACACTTTCCTATGAATCAGGCATTTTCCGAAACCAAATACTCGATCGAATTTTTCGTCAACCAGCTTATCAACACCTCCTGCTGCTTTCACAAGACTTTAAAACATAATGGAAAATCCGTGAAGACTCTCAGAACTGCTTTATTGGAAATATTTCACCTTTTCTTAGGGGCACTTTTTTTAAGGAAAGAAAGCCCGTTCAAAATCGATTATCGAATTCGACAAGCAACGAAACTCCGCCTACACGTTCGATGGGGTTTTCGCATCAAGCCCTTGTCTTTACCTCCTTCCCATCCTTCAGAGACAATGTAAAAGCGTAAATCTCCTTTTCTAAGTAGGATCATAACTCGCCTTTCTTTTGTCTTTCATTTTTCTCTACCTTATTTATGATTTTATTGTTTCTGACGTCTGATCCATTCATTTATGCAGAAGCGCTTTTTTAATCTTTTTTTCTTTCTCTCTAGTTTTGTCGATACACACAACCTTTTTTCATGGAGGTTTCCAGTCGTTGTAATAAAAAGTACAACGATGATACTTATTGTTAGAGTGGACACTTCTATGCAAATCATCGCGAAGTGAAGCTGTCGTAGTCGTTTCGCGTCGACCATGAAGAGCGAATGAAAAATGGCAATGACGCCAAAGAAAAAAGAAATGTTTTTCTGCGTCGAAAAAACGGTTATGAGCGGAGATTCACAAAACAATGATACCGAGAGAAATCATAAGGAGATTTAGAAATGCCTTTTCTATTTCATTCAAGAGACGTTCTTACAACATTAATCTCATTCTCTGCTAGAACTGATTAATAAACCGCTCTATTTCCAGGGTTGGTTCATACATTTGCTATCTTCCTCAAAATCAGCAGGCCCGACTTAATGAAAATACGAACATGTAGAAATGAGTTTCAGTTAGCTTACTCGTATTAAGGTAATCTTATGGGATCTTGTAAGAAATAAAATTAAATGTATTTAAAGAACACATAATGAAGCATACATTTCTTTTAGAGTTCTAGATAAAATATTTATAAACAAACCAAACATTTTATAAAAGAAGTTATTATCAGACTGATTTATTCATATACACAATGTATACCAAGTATATCATAAAAATTAGAAACGATGAAGACTTTATAGATTTTCAACTTACAATTAAAAAAAAAAAAAATTCAGGAATTCGTTAACAGATCCTTTAAAATCATCTGGAAATTTTTAGATTTGATTCACTTCGAGGTTAAAACTGAAGAGCAAATATTTCGTAAGATGTCATTGATGCACAGCTGTTCTCAGTAGTAGAAATTTGATTGATAAATGCTACATATGATCTTGAATCCAAGGTATTCTATTTATTACTAATAGGAAGGTGAGACATCTAATTGACAATTTTTGTTGTACATTTTTCCTCGCAATAATCGTAGAAGAGGACCGACCGAATGACTACACGAGTTCTGAACACGTAATTGTGTGGCTATTTTCACTTAGATTATTACTGAATTAAGTCTGCTATTTGCAATGACTGTATCAATTAAGCAACACAGTAGATTGATCCGTAGGTCAGTTAACAACGAAGACAATGATGAAAATGTCTAAAGAAAACAAAGCCTAATATAGAATTAGTTCAATACTGCAAGCAATTCACTTTTATGAAATTCAATGAGAACAATTTTATTCAGTTAAGCGTTTTGTAGATTATTTAACAGTGATAAAGAATTGTAACATTAGTATCAATAGTTTTTGAAGCTATATTCCTAAATACTAAAAAAACAATTATTTTATAAAGTAATAACTGGTAGCTGAAAGGTCAGTGCTCTATGAATTTCAGATTAATCATTTGTGGGTGCTAGCAGTGATTCGAAATCTTTAAGCTTTAAATTCCAGTCGACTTATTATTTTATTTAATACAAGTCTTTATGTCTTAAAATATAGAATCAAATTTCCAAGTAAATTAAGACCACTTTCTTTTTTTATTTTTAATATAAAAAGTTTTCTTCTTCAGATAATGTATCTGTGAATAAAACAATGCCAGTAAATATTAAGTTTCATTTATAATACCTACGACTAAAATGTTATGTTTGCACCCACACCATCAACGTATCAAGCATTCCGTTTTTTAATGACTAAGTTGACAACAAAAAATGTACAACCCAATGTGTGGCTTATATACAAACAGACAAAAGTTCGTTTGGACTATTTATTTTGAAAGTGGCTTAACATAACATTTTTTAAAAAATGATATATTAATTTAAGCTTAATTCAATGTTTACTTTTTATTTATAAAAATTATTTAATATTTAGACATGGAAATCTTGTGCCCAGCTTAAAATTTGTCGGTATGAAAACTTACACACCACTTTAAACTTGCATCTCTTTAAATTTAAATTGACTTTCAATACAATAAACTTTCATGTGTGCATTTGAATATATCAAATAAACTTTCAAAATAAACTTTCCATGTGTGCATTTGAAAATATCATTTAATAAAATTTCTGTGAGAAATATACGTGATTAAAATCAGAAAAGTTGACCTCTAAAGAGCTGGTATAATAATTTTTTTCACATAATTTTTTTAATTTCATGTATTTACAACTTTCATCTAATAAAATCTTATTTTTCAAATAATATTTCGTAATTTTATAAAGATAATAGCGCAATGTCAATTTTAATATTTTTCAAATACAGTTATGTTTATACAATTAATTATGCATTATAGTTTATACAATTAAACCTATAATGCAGATTTATTTTAATATTTTTTCAATATTTTGTACATCATTAATTTCTAATTTATACATTCATAGGCTAATACAAATTAGTTTAGAATTTTATATAATTAGCATTATTTAGCAAGACAAATTTATTTCTCCCTTAAATATGCATTTTTTTTTTCTTTACTAGAGTTAGTTTTATTTCTGAAGGTAGTTTTTTATTTGTATACATACTGTCTGCAGATAACATGTCATTTCTGCTTAGGATAATCATTCATTGCATTTACTATATCTATTAATACAGCATTAGAACTGGTATGTATGTAACTGGTATTAGAACTGGTAAGCATCTATTAATACAGCATTAGTACTGGTAAATGCAAAGAATATTTCGCTCGAAGGTTAAAAGTTATTAGATATATTCATAATCTGAGCAAATAATAACTTCTAAAAAAATCATAATATAGCTAAATAGCATAAAGAAAATAAGAATTTATTCGAAGGAAAGCAAATAACAGAACTTAAAAAAATTATTAAAATAAGTTTTAATAAAATATATCTAATATAATTAATATTAGGGCGAAACATAAAATATTTTTAATAAACAAAAATTATTCAAAATAAATCCAATTTACTATTTTAAAAAGCAGTATTTTATATACATTTTCTTTAATGATTTTCTCAAGTATGAACAATCCATTTCCATTATAATTTATTTAACACTTTATAATACAAATATATTTATACCTCTGCGTCTTCCATAACTACGAGCTGCATGTGGAAGTAAAAATTATATATAATTTTTTTATAACAAAATACGAATCAATTATAGAGAACAAACATAAGAAACATTGAATAGAACTCACCAGGTACATGAGATAATGACTGCATGTTATTGGAATTATAGTTGATGAAACCTGTAAATGAAAGTTTTATAAATAAATAAA
>JAPDSC010064475.1:34949-51111 GCA_026290005.1 Latrodectus geometricus
ATATATATATATATATATATATATATATATATATATATATATATGTACATTTTATCATCTATATCATTTTAAAACAATAGATAGGGAAAAACAAATGACAATATTATTATATTTTTTTATTTCATTCAATTGCATATAAGAATAATTAACTCTACAAAAGTTTTTTTTTTCTTTTTTTTTAAAATATAAAATTGTTATTTTTAAGTAATCGCATACTTAATCCGATAGATGCATTAAAAATGAGAAAAATGTTTTAGTACTTTTGCATACATTAAAAATATAAGAAATCATATATAGGAGTGGGATAGAGATTTTACTTATTACACAGAGGAGTGTGAAACATTGAAAAATAAAAAATTCTCTTGGTGGTGCAATTCCACAATAAAGTTTTCGATTGAAATCAAAACTGAATGTTCATTAGTGTCGCGATTTGATCAAAAAGCTAAACACTGATCGATAAAGTCATATAACACTTTTTTTATAAATAAACTTAATAAGAAAATTCTTTGACTGAGAGTTTTTGAATAAAGAAAATACTCTTCTCTTTCTCTCCAAATAAAATTTACTTTAGCTATGATAATAAAAATCATAAAGTTAAAAACTTTCATATTATTTTGAAAGCATTTTATAACAATAGATCTTTTTATGTTAACTGATACTACAAGCATTCAGTTTATAATTTATTATCAATACTGTAAAACAGTTACATATTGATCTAAAATAATCGTTATTAATAAATTTAGCACATACATGCAAATGTTTAAAACTAAAAATGGGATAAGTACGTGGAATATTGTACTATATTGTACTATATTGTACTATGATCAGATTGTAATAACATCGAAATTCATAATATTCCATAATGATAAATTTATTTATTTAAAGAATATGAGCAATCATTTCAATTTTGACACGTTTTTAGTATAAACTTTGACTCTTGTAATTTCATTTTAGAATGAAGCTTCATCCTTCTAAAAGAGCTACTATTTCGACATTTTTTTAATATCCCCACAAAATAAATTGTGTAGGAAGAGTGTTGGCGCTGCAGCTATTTAAACAGTTAATATGACGCGAAGACGAGTCGATATTTGTTCCCTAACATGGAAATATCCTCCATAATAAGGACATATAAGTAATATTTGAAAGGCATGCAAGCAAACAAACAGACAAAAGGAAAAACATGCGTAAAGTTCCATTGTAACGCTCTGAAGAGCAAAGGCTGAGTCAGCAAACCAAAAGCGTTCTGCAGCCTATAAAAAACTGTTAGTCATCCGATTCATTAAAAAAAAAAAAAATCCATCAATTACAAAGCTTTACCTGTGCTGAATAAATTATTCTGACATCCATTAATTCGACTAAATACGATCACACTCGAGAGTACAAATTCAGAGTAGAATAGGTAGCATACTTATATAAATGCGCCACTGTGTACGTTTTGTTCCATTTGATCAGGTCGGTGTGCCAGTCATTTCCTTCTTAATGCTTTTTACCGAAAGGATTTAAATTCCAATGAAAAAGAAAATTTTTTTTCTCCAAAATAATACTTATTTTCTATCCACAAAAATGAGCTCAGTTATTTCAACTTACATAGTTTATTAATTCTTTAATTATTAAGTAAATTTTGAATGAAGTAAATTTCAGCTGTAAAATCAGAAGTAAACGATGAATTGTGTTGATTACTTTAGTCACTATATTTTTATCGATCAATAGAATCTAAAAAAATTTACAATTTTATATCACTTGCTGTGATCTTTTTATTTGTTTTAATTTAAAAGAATTTTTGATAGAAAAAAAAAGAAAGTTAGTAGGGATTGAAAAGTCACAGAATATGTCGTCCATCTTATTTGTTTAACAAAAACAACCACGGATTAATTTTGTTGGTAATGAAATTTCCCTCTGGGAAAAACCATTAGAATTTACTTTCCATTGGATTCTCAATCAATTGCAAGAAAAGTAGCTGTTTTTGGCCTTAGTACATCAGGAATAATTGACGAGAAAATATGCATATAGAAAAACGATATATTTCTAGAAAATAGCTAATAGATTGGCACAGATTCTAACAATGTATAATACAGAAGATAATATTACTTTAAATTCATCATAAGAATGCTTATTATTTAAGCGATTATAAATCAAAACATTTCATATGTAAATTATAGTTTGAAAGATTTTGACAATACATGATTTTTTTAATTAATTTTACGTTATTTTTGTGTACTTTCAAACTTTTAAATGTATTCTGTTTTTTTTTTTTTTTTTTTTTTTGCTTATTTCTTTTGTTTCATGTAAACTCTGACCTAGTAAAAAGTGCAGACACTTTTCAAACAGTTGTTTTTCACGGAATTCAAAACGATCATCGATAAAAAAAAAATGATATATATAACTTCTCAATTATTGGAAAATTAAGAACTATGATATTATGTGCTAATAGATGGATGATTATTAAGAAAATGACAGCATTTGTAGATATTCAAGAGATTCTACTTATAATATTCAACATAATATAAGTAGATTAAGTTTGAAAACACATAAGTGTGCAACGAACAATAGATACTTTAAAACATATTAAAATTTTCTTTTTTTTTTAATATCAAATGATATAGTTGTAAATACTATATAAAATAAAATTAAGTCCTTAGATATGAACTTGTAAATAAATAAAATCTATTGGAATAAAATTTCATCGGATTTATTATAAATTAAAACCATTAATAAACAAATGCATTTAATATTATTAATAAATTAATGAAGAAATAAATAAAAAGATAGTATCGCGGTATTTCATTACTTAATAATATTTATATTAAAAATTATGCAATTCAAAGTCTATTTCTTCAGAAATTTCAAATTATTAATAAAAGACTAACTAAAAAAATTCAACAAAAATATAATTTTGTAAGTATTTATCAACTTGTTATATATATATATATATATATATATATATATATATATATATATATAGTTTAAAAAGGAATTTTGTTCTATGAAAATTCTATTTTTGGCAATAAAAATCCACAATAAACTAAAACAATACTCGGAGAAATAAAGAGACCTAAAAGACATAAATGAATAGAGTGTGGAGATATATAAATTGCTTTTATTTCTTCTCAGACCTTTAACCAAGCACGGCATTTTGAAACACTATAAAGCTATCGAAGGATTTTTGCACATTCATTTCCTACATAAAAAATTGAATTTGATTACATAAAATTTTTCTATTATATGGATATTTATCGTAAGAAAGTATCAGTAATATTTCATCAAAAATTATCTCCCCCTTAAATTTATAGACAAACTTCATGGAAAAATTTAAGCGCTTTATGAGTTAAATAATTAGTGCGATGATATTTAAAATATTCCATCCTTGTCTTTCATTACTGTTCTTTGCTGTGCAGTGAGCCACGTACTAATGCCTGAATTTAGCCTGTAGGTACCAGCCGTTGCCATGACAATCTCTACGTCACGTGTTACGGCTAACGATGCATGAATATCGACAGCCGACACTGCAGCTCATAAGCAGGTCAAGTAAAAGTAAAAAATGATTAAGAATTAAAAAAAAAAGAACTGCAGAAAGAGAAGTAAAATTCATTATTATATGGGAAACTTCAATTTCTTTCAAGTCATAAATTAACAATTAGTCATAAATTCCAAATATGTTTGATAAGGAATGCTTCAAAATATTTTTCATTTTAAGATGCAGGCACACCTTGTTTTCTGAAATCACAACAGTATAAAATACAATAATCTGCATCTAATACTTGTAATAGAAATCCTATTTCTATCTGAAAATTGCAATTTCGAGAAACTAATTTTAATAAAAAAATTAGGAAAATATTACAATTTGCTTAAAAATAAATTTAAAAAATTAATTCTTAATGAAAGGAGGAAAAAATACGAATCTAGCTTAAAAATAAGATATTTTAAATTTAATCAAGTTAGCGAATACTGAAATGGATAATCATAGTTTCAAATGCAAATTGCTTTGATATAATTTTCCCCCCAAGCAAATTTTTAATGTTTCTACAGTTTAGAAGTAAAATTGTATTACACCAGTCCATTATACAAATAAAATATGCTACAACTTAAAGTTGCTTCTTACAAATATAATCAAAAAGATTAAAACAATATCAGAATGAAACATAATGGTAACTTCTCAAAAGAAAAAATGTATTATTACATATTTTAACTGTAAAAAGTGTCTATATTCTTCCATATTCTAATTATTTTATACATGTTTTATTTTTCAGAATATTTATAAAATAGTCATCCAAGGAAATGAATTGTTTACAAAAGAGTATGTTGTTTAAAAAATATTTTCTATAGAAAATGAAGTGATTTATAATTGTTCCATGTCGGTAATATGTATATCAATGTTCTGGTGTCCTTAAGACAGACATGAATTAAATATATAACCGCAAAGAACTAATTAGAGAAAGAAAAATAACATGACCTATAGCCACAAATCTAATTCTATTTGTTTTATCGTATTTTTTTCCGGCTCCCTATTTCTGCACACCAAAACCGTTCGCACAATTAACCACAACGTCATTTTGAACTAGTCAAGTAAAGGGGGTGACATTTAAACTGGCACCTCCAGCTCAGATATTTATGTTAGCAACAGAAAGATATTAGTCCCGAATAAAATTTATGTATACAGATCCTTTCTTCGCAATTATAAGGATTGGAGAACGATACCTGGTTTAAATGGATCTGATTTTAACAGCATTTACTTTCTAATCTTTCAGACACAATATTTATTTTTTTAAAATTTTAATTCTTAACTATTTTAGAATAGAACATTTAGTATATTGATCTATTTAAGAAAAATTTATTCATTCAAAATTCAATTGAGGTATGTAGTACTAATGGAAGTAATTATTTCGTGAGCTCTAGTAAAAGAATGAAAGATTAGAATTTTTTGACTAAATGAATTTCAAAAAACTTTTAGCGTAACAAATTGAAATTATTTTGTAACTTCATTAAGTAGATGATTTGTATTTATTTTGAATGGATTGAAGCTTATTTTGAAGACAATAGAAACCACTTATTAAAGAGTAACCATTTGAAGTTCATGATTTTGAAATGCATTTATCGGACATTAGGCATGTCTACTTAAATTGTCCAGTCACGATATACTGATTAATTCAACAGTTTCCCATGGCAACAGACAAGCACATTCGAGTTTTAAAAAGTGTGGGGTGCTAAAAAAGGGAGACGCAAGAAGCACAGAGTTAGGCGGAGCCCCATTATAAACAAAGCAACAGAAAAATCGACAGCTAGGTCATTCAACTGGATGCAATGAAAACGATTGATTAAAGACAAAACTATACAAAGCACTGAAAGAAGTCCATAGAAATCGCAATATAATGGTATATATTAATTAAAATTGTCGTAAGCAATTTCTAATAAATTTTTATTAAAAATTTAAAATAAATTATTGTACAATATATTAAATTAATTATGTTTATACAGTATTTTATTCACCAGGATATTTATTTTTAAGAATATTTTTCATATGTTTGGATGAAATAATGAATAGTCTAACAGCAGTAAGAAAGTATTTGATACCAAAGTGGTAAAACTTAAGTCAAGAATAATTAGGAAATTATTAATAAAACGTTTACTATTTATACTGTTTTGAGTAGGATTTTACTTTCGTTTTAACTGAAAAACCATTTATTATTCTATATGCTTAATACTGAAATGATTTCAATTTAAAAGAAAAAATGCTGAATCTTATTGCAAACGATTATAATAAAAATCATTAAAAATATTTTTGGCAACAAAATAAAAAATGAGAAAGTAAGAAGTAGGAAAATTTTTCCCCAAGTAGGAAAGCTAAAGGGCGCCATTGTATTTTGTAAAGATAAATTAACTGCATTAAACTATTTAAAAAATAAGGAAAATTTTATATATTACTTAAGAATACTTCTTGCAAACGACGAAAATGTAATATTAATGCCAAAGCCGAAGAGATGTGAATCTAAAAAGAAAATAATCCAAGAATTTGTGTTTTAGAAAATTTTCTTTTAACTTCTGAAGTTCAAAATGAAACTGGGTACTAGAAAGGATACAATTTTCATTCCAAGAGTAATAAACAGAATTGCTTTTCCGGTTCGGTGGTAAAATCTGGCAGAAAATATAGCATAGTAAAACCCCACCCTCGAGATAACATCCAGAATCATGGTATGGGGCAGATGCAAACTGCAAGAGCACTCCGACAGCTGGCTCGCCCGCCGCGCTCATGGAGGACGCGTTACCATGGGAACAAGTGCAGCCCAGCAAGTGAATAGCCGAGTGTGTGCTCGAGTTTCTACAATAGTTGGCTTTTCATAGATTAGAAGCTAGCTTTGGCTTTGGCAGAGAACTTCAAGTACCAAGGAATGTTTGCAATATATGAAGGCTATTTCATAGCAGACTCTGCACTGAGAGTTCATTAAAAGTGAAACGATGAGTTCTTTTCTGCTAAAATATTCTAAGAACTGTCAAATGCATAAAAGTTTAAAAAGATAAAATAATTATATATTCTTATATACAGTTCTCATTACCTGGCTCATAGTATGCATAACTTCACACATATATTAACAGGAAATAGAAAAATTTCCAATAAAAATAACGCAAACCTAAATAAAAATAAAGAATTTTCTGCCAAATTTGTCTGATTTGGAAAATAGGGCTAGCATAAGATCCCACATTTGCATTTAATATTAAAAAATCTTAAATAAATATAAAATTTTTTGCATAGATAGAAGATAATTATACAAATACATAATTATAAATTAACTATTCAAGTCATCGAAATCTATTCATTTCCATTAGATGGGAAATAAAGGATTATGAAAATCTTTATTTACAAACCATCTTTATTAATATCAGAAATATACAGAAATTTCAAGTCGGTTTCGAATTTTTTTCCTCATTTATTTTTTTATAGAAACGTGAAGTCACTTTTTACAAACAGATTAAAATTGCGAGAGTCATGAAAGCACAAAGCCAAATTTCTGCCTTTTGAAAAAAAATCGAACCTACTGTTTAATCTTTCCTTATGCAATCATTGATTATAGTGTTTATAATCTTATGCAGAAGAAGTCGTTGTTAGTCGTGGATTAATGACACTCTGATCGTGTGGGTTTAGTTTGATTGTCGTTAAACGATCATTTTTTTTATTTATTATTTAATTTATTTTTTTGGACATGAAATTTAATAAGACCGGGACCTATAGTTTATAATGGATTGGAACCAATATAACCACCCAATCTCATGTCAAGATGGGAAACGAATACACAAAGAGATGAACCAAAGGCAAGAGCTCTTGTCTTTGGTTCAACGGTTTGTGGATTCGACATGAAGCCAGCTCGGTTTTCCGTCTCCTGAGTAAAGCCGAAACGTCTTAAAACAAAGCTTTTGCGTAAACAAATAGGACTAATCGGTTAATCAATCAATGTAGAATCCTTTTGCGATTTGAATTTGTTTTGTTACAAAGCTATATATTTACATGCATTATATTTTGAAATTTACATCAAAAATAGTAATTGATAATCAATAAGTGTATCAGTAAGCAGCAAATACAAAGTTTTATCACAAAAATAGCAATTTGTTGGATTTCAGTAAAATTTTTTCAAGCTTAAATTTTTATTCAAAGCATTTAATAACGATTTTCAACTGGGTATTTGATAGATAATTCACGAGAAAAATTATTCAACTGAGTATTCGCAAGTAATTCATGGAAAATAATAATAATAAAAAATATATGATCGAAAAATACCAAATGTAATAAAAAATAAATACTCTTTTCAATTAAATTTTATTTTAAAAAGAAAAGAATTAAATTTAAATTAAATTTAAAAAGAACCAAAAAGAGGGATTCATCAAACCCCCTTTTTTGGTTTTTTGGTAATAACAATGATTAAATGCATTATATTAATGATCACGTATATTTCATGTGTAATACGTATATTTCATATAATATTGATTCATAAGTAGTTTAACTTATTTAAAATATTTTTGAGTTTCCACAGTAAGTTTCGGCAAAAATTCAGCACACTAGTTAAAATTAATAAAAAAGGAGAAACAGAATCTTCAATAAACAATTTTTATTTAAATAACATGATTTACTGGACATTCGAAATAAATTTTTTTAGGATTAAGGATAAAGTGAAAACTCGTTTTATAGTTTTACATTACTAGCAAAAACTCAAATAGAAATATACTCATATAGAAACAAAAAGAAATTATTCCCTTGTTAAAATGTTTGTCTGTTGTACATGATTACACTCAAATACTTTTTAAATAATACAATCTTACAAAAATATTTAAATTAACACTTACAAATAAGTTCATTTTTAATTTACACACATTTTCTTGCATTTTTTTTACTCTCTCATTATTCTTTTATTTTCATCTTTCAAATTAATGCATAAAATTTCATATTCAGTAGCATTTTTTATTTTGATATTTAAATTTGTAAAATTAAGAAAACAAAAACAACATTATATATATATATACACACAAATGTTTTCTTCTATGAAGATAGATGAAATATGAAATAATATATGTCTCACAAAATTAAAATAGGTAATGATAACCATCTAAAAAGTTTACCATTTCAAAGAATAATTATTTTCAATAAATAAATTCTTTTTCCTAGTATTGAATTCTTGACTTCATGTTAGGAGAAGAAAATCCACGCTTTTAACACGGTAACAATATCACGTGCTTCCGAACCATTTCAATAATTTGAGTATATAATGTGCATATACTATTATTTAGTTTAACAAAATGTTATGCATAAAACAAATGTTTTCTTCATTTTCCGGAATTGAATTTTTTGAAAAAATATATATCATGAGATTATATCCTGTAACTTACGAGCTAAGCAAATTAATTGAAAAAATTGTTATCAAATAAATGCACGATAATGATTTTAGATATTATTCTTGAATAAATATATATTAACAGAAATTTTGGTATCATTTTCTTATGTAAATAATATCGAAATAAAAAAGAATGAAAATTTACACAAAATATTTTCTAATTATTTATAAAAACGATTTCCAGAAATATATTAAATAAATATTTAAATTAAAATTTATAAATTGTTTGTAGAATAAAAAAAATTAAGAAATATTTGAACAATTTATTCAAAAAGCCATTTATTAGAGACACTATTTATACACTAAGAATATTTTTTTTTAATCACAATTGGAGGACAGCTTAATGAAAGGTTCATTACATTAATATACTAGAGATTTAGATCTCCTGATAAAAGTATTTATCTATTGGAAAACAAAATACGTGATGAAAATATGATAATCTTAGAAAAGGATTAAAAATGAGGATTTATAAGCGATCTAAAAACAGAAAATAAGAAGGAAATAATAAATAATTGCGTTCCAGGTGATAAAACTTTGCTTTATTCAGTTAAATGACGGAAAATAAAAGGAGGAAAAGTAATTCAAAAACTGTTGATGCAAAAAAGAAATATAACCGTATAATATGCTATTAATTACCTATCATAATGTATGATTATAATTGTACACATGCTTTAAATAGTACCTAGTATTTTGTGGCAAACATAATGATCCAAAATATATGAATTTATTAATATTATAGAGCATTCTGAAGGATCGAAAATACAATTGGAACTATTAAATTCATACTATTTTACTTCTATACAATTTTTTTTTATAACAAAAGAGTGAAAACAGGCACTAATCCTCAGGAAATCTAGCAGCAGAAATTAAAAGATTTATCTGTTATTCTCTTAGACCTTTTTTTTAAAATGACACGTCAAGCTCACTATAGTTCCAGTAATATAGACGCCAAATTTGAACTGCATTTAAATATTAACGGAAACGTAATTTTGTCACCGAGCTAATCGTGAGATTAATGTGGCAGCTAACTAAAAAAGCATGCGAAGAATAAAATATTTAGGCAAACCTTTATAATGATCTTGGCCATCCATTGTAGTTCTCATAATGTCCATTAACTGCTGTTCCAAAGGATGCCGGAGGTTGTCGAGGGGGCTACTTAAGTTGCTTGATATCTGGCGCTCCTAAAAATAAAGACACAAATGAACTCAAAAACGTCTGATATAATTTCACACACACATATATATATGCACACATTAAGCACAGAAGTGATAAATTTAAAATAAGGAAGTTGAATCAACGTTCTCAAAGCAATTTTTACCATAAATGAATAAGGAGTTTTAAAGTGTTGAAAATTTTAAAATATTCCGTGAAAAAATAATTTACTGGGGGGGGGGGTTGTTACACACTAAATTCCAACACTTTCACCCAGCTTTTTTTAAAAACGTCAGGAAGGGAGACTTAAAATTAAAACTTTAAAAGATTTATTATTTATTTTATTTTTCATTAATAATTTTTATTTATTAATAATAAAAAGTACATTTAAAAAACATTGTCAAGTAGAAAGAAATAAACGCTTACCTAATTTTCACGAAAGTTGATTTTAAATTATAAAAATGCAAATTAATTTAATTTAATTTACTGCACACATTTCTTAATATAAATGCATTAATTATTAAAAAATTAAATAAAATGTACATAAGTAAAAAAATAATAAGAATTAATTTTTTATTTCTGCAGTTACAAAAATATGGTAGAAAGTTTAATCGCTTAATATCGATAATCATAAACAAAGCATTCCTTTTAAAAAGTGAAGAAAATTACTGAGGTACATTAGAGCTAATGTTCGGAGTCCATACACTATTTTAAATTGTAAATTTTTCCAACCTTGATATACGCAAAATGCTATTAAAATGTCATTTGAAAAATAAATCAAGACATCAGTTAGTAAAGCACTAAGAGATAATACTGTGAAATATTATACTTTAACATAAAAAAATGTGTTATGCATCAGTTTTTTTTAATGCATATTACAAACCTGATGCATAATATTTTTTTGAAGTATCATTTAACAAGAAACAAAGCAAAATTAGTGGAAAAAAATTACGCAATTTATTACAACAACTAGGATTGAAAATTTAAAATTAACAGTAACAGAAACAAAAAATCATTATGCTTTTAATTTCGAAAAAATCAAGAAACATTTTCAATAACATACTTATATGTGGGATATTATTTAATAATTGTATTAATAATTAAAATAATAATAATCAAACAAAAAGCATACAAACATGAAATTATAAATAAGATAGTTTGAAATTTATACTGTCGTAATAAGTTTTTCCTATATGAAAATCGACACTTATAATGATAAATTTTGGCTATTAAAATGAGATTTATTTTTATTTTAAATTTTGTATATCAAAGAAATCAGAAACCTAAGCACAATTATAGATTATAAATACTTTTAACTGAATCGAATATCTGCCAAAGAGTACAATATAGAGGCTATATTTTAATTCAGAATATTCATCTACGTATTTAATTAAAATGCAGTGAATGAATCACATGAATTCTAAATTTAAATACAAAGGTGCATACTTTCCTCTCTTTCACACGTAAATTTAACCTCAATTTTTGATTCACGTGTTCAAATATTCCTAGGGTCTTAAATATTTTGTATTTATGCTGAATATGGATAACAAATTTCACTTTTTCATCCAAATTTCGAAATTAAAATATTTTGAATACATATAATACGTATCTGTAAGGTATTGAACAAAAATATATAAAATAAAACAATGAATTGGGAAATAAATATCCTTATTAAGTTATATTACTTCTAGAGTTTCAAGGGGCACATTTTGATTTTAAGAAACTTAGGATTTAAAATATAAGAATTGATTGCAACGGTTGTGTAAAAGTTAATAAAAAATAATAACTGATTTTTCTATACTACACAAAAAGTAATAAAAAATTTCAGAAATTTATTGAAATTTTGACTTTTTTTAAACTGAATGGTTTATAATAAACAAAATTTTTTCATAATAATTAGACAATATCTTTTTATCTTATGATCATTAAACGCGTTGCTTATAAATAGATAAATATTTTGAGTTTACGAAACTAAAGAGTTTATTTTCAATTTTTAAATTGAAAAATAGATTTTTTATTCATTTTTTTAAAAGGTGTTTAAAGTTTTGGTTTCGACAAAAGCATAAATAAGGTTATTTTTTATAAATTATTCTTACGATAAAATAAAGTGATGATTAATAAATGTATAATTTTGCAAATAGTGATATGTAATGTAATTTTATTCTTGCTGCATTTTTATACACCTCTCATTTCAATATTTATGTATATAAAACAAATTTAATATTTGAAGTGGAAATTTACTTCCAAAGAATATATAAAATTCTTTAAATGCAAAATTTTAATTTAGAATTAAAAATTGAAAACGCATCTTAAAAAACTTCATAACTAAAATTTACAAATTCATAAAAAATTAAAACTAAAAAAAGTTACCATTCAATAAATTTCATTTAATGTAAGTATAAAATTTCATTAAGATAAAATAAAATAAAAGTGATTTTCAGTACAAATGCATTTGAAAAAGGAATTTTTTCAGTACAAAAAAAGTATTTTTAGTGGAAAGTAAAATATTTAATTTTTTATTTCTAATTCAAATTTTTTTGTTAATTGCAACTATTTCATTTGACTATACTCTAGGATTTCATAATATATTTTAAGTGTGTTTTAAAAATGAAGTCACATTCGAAATGCTTTGCAAGAAGAATTGTACTTGCGTAAGTGCCTACATTGAAACTACAGCTTGCAACAATATACGAAGCGCCCGGAACGACCGCAGTTGCGGGAAGACACACTTTAAGCCTAGCGAGCGCGTATCAATTGGAGTCTCTATATTTGAATGAATCACGTGTTCAAAATCGACCCGATCCTCTTCGCCTAGAATTCGCGCGCAACCCTTTCAGAAACGTCGGGAGCTGAGATCTAAAAATAGATCCTCACCTTACATTCTTATAATACATTCAGGCATTGAAGCCAGGAATCGCCCGTTCCCAGCGACAGTGAGATGTCGCTGGGAGAGTGCTTGCACGTAAAAAGAATGCAGAATTTGTTTATTTTAGAAAATATGTTAATTGGATACCTATATAAATTTCACACACATTTTACCTTCATGTGGAATGGCATCATTGTGGAAATATCGAATTATGGCAGAGGATACTCTGCTGAGTCTTGAGCTCTACTCTTCGAAAAATCACTAAATATTTTTGTGCTGAAATAAGTGCACACATTGTTTTTTCAAAAATAAAGTAATGTGTTACAAGCGTATCTTATTTCTCAAACAAATAAAGTTTTTAAAATTTCAATAAACTATTAAGAATAATAATTCAATAGTAGTTTCACGATTACTTTGAAATCATCCGAATTCCAGCCAAGCAAAGTTTCTAACTAACTAAATTAGTTATCTTAAGAGCAAAAGTAGACAACAAAGTAATTCACTAACAGAAAATAAAAATAACACTATGATATCTATGAATATATTCTTGTTTTCATCTTTTCCTTCTAACATGTTTTGATAATTGATGTGCATACATACTTAAAAGAATTGTATATATATTTTTCACTTTTTAATACTTTTTATCCAACGGATAATTCCAATGAACTGAAATAATTAACTACAAGTCTACTGTGATTTTAAATTCATGAAATATGTCTTCAAATAATAACAAATGTATTATAATAATATAATGAACTATTTAATTATTAGTAAAAAAAATTTCATATATAAAAGTAATTATTGACAGATATCATTTTAAAGTAGCTTATAAAAATGATTTACTCTGAAAGAATTTTTACATTTAAGGTATTTTATAAAGATTAAAATTATAATTATTATTGAAAAGTCTTCTTAAGTAAACATGTAATTTATGAAATTTAATGAGTATTTTGGTTGTTTGATTATAGCAAATTTAATTCAAAATGCATAAATATTTAAATCACGATAGTTTCACATTTATGGTCTTACATCTTCTTTTAAACGAGTTTCTATTTCTCCTTTTAACGTTATCCAATCATAATAAAATATATTTGAAGAATTGATAAGGTTCTTTTCTTTTATCAAAAGATCTTATGTTAAATGAATCAATCATTATGTGTGTGTGTGGCTTAATTTTAATATACAGTTTATATCTTAAATCTATATAGTGGTGGCACTAATCATGAACTGGCAAGGCTCCCAAAATTCATATCATAAGGGAAACGATTAATTTAACGATAGTTGAATAGGGAAGATTGATAACAGAACTAGGATTAATCTAATAAGAGTAATTTTTGTGTTACATAAATACTTCCCTTTCACCTTCAAATCCACTCATGAAATGAAATTTTGCCAAAAAATAAAAAAGAACGGTCCAGTCAGACTTAATGATTGTCCACGTAAGGAAATTAATCAGATTTATAAAAGGAAAAGCATCCCATTACATTCACATCAAATATCGTTTTGCTGTGTTAGAAGAAATTAATTTTTCAACACTATATTTTTGCTCGTTTTAATAAAACAATTCTAATGTTACCTCAGTTTTGTCGTTTCTTTAATTTTACATACTTTTAAAATGTAAATGTACTTCTGACAGCAATTTAGCCATCCACTGATGGAAAGTACACCCATTAACTAATGCGTTTTGGCTCCACAAGAATAACATCTTTATTAATTTAATTTTTTTCTTTTATGTGAACTCTACATTTAAACGTGAATATGGCAGTTTACTAAAAACAACTGTGAATATTACAAACAAAAACTTTAAAAAAAAATTCGATTCATGCATTACAAAATATAAATATTCTAATACTGGCACACACAGGCACATGCCCTAAAAAAGCAACAAGAGAAAACATATTCAGGGCGGCTTAAAATTTCAAGCGTACCATAGAATATGAGAACAAGGCTACTTTATATTTATACGCACAAAAAAGTCATTCCAGCATCAAACGTGAATGTTTTTTTACTGGCATTCGACCAGTGCACTATCCTTAATTGCAAAGCAGATGAGAACGTTCAAGAGGATACGAAGTGACGCCAAGGTTCGGAAGGGTAAAAACAGCGTTGTCATTTGAATGAACAATAGGATGGCGTACATAATCTGGCACTAAGCAATAAAATTGTACCAGCTTTGGCTAGGCCAAGGGTAAAAGTTGGAAAGAAAAGGAACAAGATAAATTAATTCGAACAATATAAATTTTTTTTTCCATCCATGTTTTATTTTCTCTCTAAAAGTCGAAGAAAATATTTGCCTTCTTTACGCTTATAATAGCAATATTTGATTACTTTTGGATAATGTTGATTACTTAAAAATAACTTCGAAATTATTAAGCACCAAAATATGTAAAAGGTAATAAATGTTTACATAGAAGTAAGTTTTTTTTTAATAAAACGAAAAGTGTTTCATCACTACATCTTAAAATCATGTAATTTATTTATGACAAAATATATTACTGAAATAGATGTACAAGTAGAAAATATTAATTCAGAATACACTTTCTGTTGCTTAACAATGGTTAAAACCGAATTTAAGAATTTCATAACAAAAATTAACCGAGTCATAGCACAAGACTTGAGCTTTTCCATCAACAACATAGTAAATTACTTAACAGCTTAAAGTTGAAAATCTTTTAACATTTATCATATTTTAATTTCCAATTTTTTTGCAGAGAACGGGAAGAAATTCGGAAAATTTTCAAGCATCCATCTCGACAAAATGCCTATTTTATAGGCATTTTGGCATATAAAAAATGCCAAAATGCCTATAAAAATAGATGAAACGTAATTTTCATCAATCATAGTTCAACAATTGCCTGAATTTGCAAATCACAGCCATAACGAAGGCAAGGTCACAGTAAAATGCAATGGACTCTCTCAAAAAACTTTAAAATGAACCAAATATATTGAAATGCATTTGAAAGCTTTAATATAGTTAAAAAATATATATTAGAGTTATTTTGATAGAAAAATGAACTTACAAATGGAAAATTTTATAAATAATTTATTTAGCTTCTAAATTTTAGTAGAAACGGTCTTATACTTTAACTTTAGCAAGAATTGAATAGAAAAATTAAATATGGTCAATTTATGTAAGAATATCTGAAATGTAATTCTAAAATATATTTGTAGAATGTTGCAATCAATTTTGGTGACATCAGACAGAAGTATACTCGTAGACAAAAATAAATCAAAATCAGCATTGCCTCATATCTCGACTGGTTTAACAATA
>JAPDSC010064478.1:0-18453 GCA_026290005.1 Latrodectus geometricus
AATTTGTAATCTTTTTTCAATTGTTTTTACATTATTATACTTCAATCTCGTTTTCAAATTGGAAATGCATTATATATAAAAATATAAAAAAAAAATACGCTTTTTATACCATCAATTGGAATAACGGTCAAACGGAATGAATTTAAACTCTTTTATTGGACGAAGCTCAATTTTAAAAACATTGAAAATAAAGAGTAATATATTGCAGTGAATCTAATCTAATCAAATTTGTTTCAATGAATTTAATAATTAAGATTATTACTTAATATAGTTAATAAATTAAACAAATCCTAAGTTCATTGAATACTGAAAATCACATTTTTTTAAGAATGTGGGACACATTCTTAATAAAATTTCAACTTGTGTCATCAAGTATTTTCTAATAAATTTTCTAACAGTGTTTGAATTGAAATCATATATTAAATACATGATGTTGATAAAATGGAAGCTGCAACAAATTGGCTTCTAATTCCAAAATTTAAAACACTTCAAAAACTGGAGTTTATAGAAACGCATATAGCTTCAAGAATTGATATGGGTAATTACCAATGGTTTAGCTTGCAATGCTTAGATTTTATGTATAGAAATATTTGAGTGTCGATCATTTCAATTTTTCTCCAATTCACAATATTCTAGAAAAAAATTAAACTATTTTATTAGAAAATTATAAAAAGAATTTATATACAACTATATTAGGATTCCATGTAATATTTTAAGCTTAAATTATAAGAACTATTGTTTTTTTCATAATTTAAACACATTTCAGCAACTAAAATTACTAAAGAACATGGACTAATATAAAGTTAATTTTCTTTAATGACTCATAAAAAGCGCTTTCTAGTCAATCATCCAAATTTTTTTTCTTTTAAATTTTTTTTTTTTACATGTAGTTCTAAGTACATTTTATTTCTCGAGAAAAAAGTTTTAACCTTTACAGTTAAAACAATATTTTTTTTTATCTTAGAGAAAAAAATAATTTTATTTCTTTATTTCACTTGTAAAATCTGATGCATTAGTCCCCTGTGCGCTATAATCTTGGAAGAAAATCGAAGCGGTTTTTATGATTCGTCTGTGCAAAGCAAGAAAACACAAATATCCACAAAGGAACATTTTTTTTAAATATTTTCCTTGCGAATTCAAACATATAGAATTATGTATTAGAAATTATTTATTTTTATTGTATTACTTATATTGGAAAACTTATGATTTTGAAGATTTTATAAAATAAATAATTTGATAAAGAAAAGATAGTGTTCTATTTCAATTATATATATCATATAACATGTAAATGTGGTAATATAATAGGATAGTAATATCTTATTATGCATAATAGTATATCCTATTATCCCTTATATTATTTTATTATTAATAACTTACTATGCATAAAAACTATGATGAATAATTATTGATGAATACTATGATGATAACTATGATGAATAATATATTTCATGTAAATACAATTTCGTAAGTTTTTTGTTGTAAATAAAACTCAACTGTAATATCCCGTATATACTGATTTTCTAAATGAATTTAAAGTTACATCTGATTTAATTTAAATAGCTAAATTAAGAAATATTGTTTTTGGTTCGAAACCTTTTTTATTGTTTGTCGATATTGCAAGTTATATGATACTCTTTTGAATTTTTTACAGTTGAGAACATTTTTAAACTTTTACAGGTCAAAATGACATTAATTAAAATTTTATTTCTAATGATGAATACGATAACAAACAATATAAATAAAGAATACATAAATAAAGATCAAATAAAAAATAAATACAAAGAATTCAAAGAAACAAAGAAATATTTCTTCTCAAACTTAACAATTTTTCTTGTCTAGTTAGTATTTTAATAAATAATTCTGTTTCACCATTCATCTTTACTTCACATAAGTTCTATTTGATTAACTTCAGATAGTTCAACACATAATGTCAAACAATATAGTGGACAGCAAGGTAGCTCTAAATCAACTGAAATATAATTAAATCACTTAATACAGATTTAGGTTAAATTCGTTCAACCTAAATATGCATTATATCAATTTATAATAGGGATTTAGGTTAAATCAGTTTTCTGACTTGCTTAAATCAAAATTGCCATCGCAAAATGTTCTGTTGAGTTTAAAATACTTAAAAGTGCAGTGCGAATGAGTTTTTAAGAAAAGTTTGAGGGGAATTGTTCACTACAAAAGTTTACACACCAGTAGTTAAACCTACTATAATTTGAATCATTTATGAATTTTATTGATCAATTATAAGACACTATAAAGATATTGTTAACGTAATAACCTTGTAAACAAAAAGAAAAAGCATTGGGTTAGATAAAAGTGTCAATGAAAATTAAAGTTATTATTATAGTTTTAACAAATAAAAGTATAGTTTTAAATGAGAATTATAGCATCAAATGATTATGTAATATTATTCAATACTTCTGTTTGGACATTATTCACTTTATACCTATAATGCATATTTAATATTCTAATATTGTGTAATTAGTACAACATTTAATTAACTAAGTTATTTTACAATTCACTTAACTCTAAATTTAAGTTCTTAGAATTTCAAACTACGAATACACTTTATTCATCCAATACATATCAAATGATTTCAGAATGATATATTAGCCATAGTTAAATGTCTTCAAAACAAGCAATGGTTTGAAATATTATTGATACCAATATAAAACAGTATATCAAATATATATATGTTAGACATAATTAAATTAATTTAAAAGTATTTTTCATGCCATTATATTTTGTTTATATTATTATATATTAGACTCAAAGAAAAAAGTTACATTGAAAAATTCAGATGGTGAGAAACAGAATGCGTAAATATTGTGTGACTAATAAATCAACATATGTAACAGAATCATTTTACTCAATTATATTCAACTATTCAAAGATAAATAAATTTTATAAATTTATTTTTCCTTTTCAGTATAAAACAACAATGACATTAATATGAAATAGTAATTACTTGAATATAAAATAACAATGTTATGAGTGAGAAAAATAATTTGCAAGTAAAGACTCAGTTCACAGGATAACTCGCTACACTTCACATCAAGCACGTCAGCTTTAAAACATTAAAATTACAAATTCGAAAATGAAATCGATTAAATAGGTTTTAGATATGCAACATGTCTACAGCAAAATCTCAAATTACCTAAAACTGTTGCAAGTTATTTTAATGTCAGTAATATAAATCACCTTCTTATGAATTGTTTCATTAATAAGAAACCATATTTACATGTCCCAAGGAAATAAATCAGGAAAACTCCCAATCACTCACTCAGAGAGACATGCTTGCAGAACATGCATCTTCCATTTTTGACCGTAGACTTGTCTCAAATTCTTAAACTTTCAGCCTATCATCGCACTAAGTGCTATAGTAAGTCCTTACATAGTTATTAGTCTTATTATTAAATCTTAGTAGAGGACATTGTTATGATAGTGAATTTCATAGATTATGTTCAAACAAAAAATGTTGTACAGACATAAGTTTCATTCATCAATTATTAATTCACAAAGAATACATCACAAAAAATCTTCCCACATTAATGGTACATTAAATTTGTAAGAACCTTTTGTGTGTATGTATTATATCGCGAATCAAGGAAGTGTTATTTCAAAAGTGTCGTAAAAGTCTTGATGCTTTGTAACTATCACATAAACCGTCATCTAAGATAGGCTGTCTTTCAATAAATACAATGAACTGAAGTTATTGATGGAATTGTAAAAGAATTTTTAGGCCAAAACTTTCGCCTCCCAAGGGAAAAACGTGAAAAGAGAAGACATCTCTTTTCTGTTTCTACATTGACGAGCGACCGGTGGAAACAGTTTCCAACAAGAATCAATTGAATTAGAAAGAGAAATGACATGAATGCTTTTTAACATAGGTTGATTGCAGATATATATACAAGGAATCAAGACTTCATCACTGTAAAATACATCATACATTACTTTTTTGAATTCATTAATAGAAGATTATACTTCATGAGTACTCAACTTAAGAGAAATTAATTATAATTTAAAACTTAAATTGCGATTAGAGAGGAAGAAAATACTTTTTAATGTTTTTTGGAAACAAAAATTATTGCTTATAGAAATGTATCTCACAATATATGGTGCGAATACTACCTAATTACATGATGAATGATTACCAGGTGGAATCAAATTAATATAATAATTTTATTAGAATAGTAAACACATGTTTACTTAAAAGGTTCTTTTTATTCTATAATCAATTTTGCTTACATAGATACAAATTTAACTTATGGTTTTCTTTAACAATTTGAATGTTGTGTTTTAAAATGGAAAATTCCTATGCTTCCAAGTTTTCATAATTGTTTCTTTATTTTATTTGATACGAAGTTTCCTCATAATATTGAAAAATGAAATTTATTGCCGGGGCCTTCTTATGAATCTTGGAATTTATATTGCGAGTTTAGAATTTTGGGACTGTTATCCGTTTTTCATTCATTGAATCTTTTTTTTAATGTTTTTATAATATCCTTACTTTCATTTTTAATTCCAGAATAGTTCAATATGTTCCTGAAACATAAATATTCATTTAGTCCTTACTTTCTCATTATTCTTTAAGTTTTTGTCAGTGCAGTGACGTCAAGAAATATTGGGGCAGTGAGCTCAACTCATATAGCAATGCTCTCCATTGATTCAGAACAGATGTATGTGGTTATTGATGGCCTGTGCATCATCAACCTAGCGTGTCTCACATATGCTGTATCGAAATCAAGTACCGTGAGAAAGCTCGCCATTCCATATGGGTGATATCCTCTGATTCAAGGCAATCATTAACAATGTTCCAACAATGATGATAGATGTTGCCATTCATAAACACAAACTTGGAGCTCACAGCAACTCTCTAAATTCTGACACATTGTTTTAGAATGGTGTTCCTGTACATTTGTTTCTGTCCTGGTTCCAATGTGAACATGCAGATTTGTTCTTAAGCCTAGTAAAATGTATCCCCAAACGAGTACCTTTGCACAACCATAACGTTGGCTTTAAAAGATTTTATCTTGGTGATACTGCGTACCTGAAGTTCTACATATAAGCTTCTGACGTAAAACGGACTGCAAGCTAAACAAGGACTCTTAGGAAAACATAACATAAGCCTAATGTGATGACGTTCTCTACTCCAGGCCAACCTACGGTTGCAGTGAGATACCGTGAGTGGAACACATCTTACAGGCTTGTGAGTATATATATTTGGACAAATGTTTGTACAAGGTTTGCTATGAAACGGCCGTACTCATGACTGAGGAAATATAGAGCAATTGTTCCACTACTGTGTTACGTGTTTTTTTGGGCAGTTACTGTCAAATATCAGCTTATCTTCGGCGTTGTCACCAGGAAGCGTTCTTTACTATAACATCTGCTGAGGTTTCCATCATCTTGGAATCGTTACCAAAGCTAGAGATCACACGCTAGGTGATTTGGAGTTTCTCAGCTAATGGCACCGAATAGACCCGCATTCTAGCGGTTGATAATTCTACCACAAACACTTCACTCATATGCGTTCTCTGTGTCATATCAATGTGGTTCTAACACTGAACTCCGTACATTTTCGTCACAGTTCCTTTCTTACACTTTAATCACTTTGGCATATGATTGGCGTAATCAGGTTTTTTCCTGTGATTTACATTTAGTTCCTGAACATGTGTATGATATTTCAACAAATGACATTTTTCCATTCGTATTAAGCTTATAGCTATTACAGTTAATAAATTGGAGCAGAATTTTATGAAGTAAGGAATAGGCTTACCCATTTCTGCCATTTAACTGCAGTTCGAATCCAAATCTAAATTATAAAATGCTAAACGTAAATTTAATTTTGAAACCATGAAATCAAAATGGTCACCCACGTAACCGTTTTTATTTCATATTTTCAATTTTTTTATTGAATGGAATACTACACTTAAACCCGATTATATATTTAAATCTTTTAAAAGTTTATTTGAAAATAATTTAAAACCTATGTCTTAAATATTGGAAAATATTTATAAAAATTAGTAATGCAATTTATATATTCAAATGAATTCAAAACTCTGTGGCGCTACAGTACAGCGGGACACCAAAGCCTACAGTGCTCATATCTGCTTACTTGACCAAATGTCCTGAAATGTGAGGCATATGTCCCAGTTAGGTGGTCAGCCTAACGTAAAACCTCCAATGTTTAGTTCTTAGTTATGCTTGGTACTCAGTTTTATTGAGAAACTAATGAGATGAAAGGTTGAATCGACCTTTCTCTGGCAGAGGATAAAATGTCGAAACTGTGCGTTTGGAGCACAAAACGCTTCTTCTACTGCAAGGGACTTCCTTCAGATTATTTGTTGCATGCATAATTATCAATGGGTATTTGTTAAATGTGTAGAAAATATTCTAAGGACAATAATTTAATGAAAAGAGCAACTAAACTTTTTGTTTATTACAAGTGGAAATAGCTTAAAATGACGCTTGAATAAAAATACAAAAAATTTCCTTTTAGTAACTCACAACATCTTTTAAATTTCCTTCATGGTTTGTTTCTGATGATATTCATTTAGATATACTCTTCAATATGGTTCAAAATACTCTCTAATTAGGAAAAGTACTAAAAGGTATTTAGCAAATTTTAATGTTTCTGAATGATCAATTTGTAGAAAAATACTGTAGCAAAGTATTTATTTGTATTGTTTTGTTTGCATTAAAATAATACTGCTTAAATATTATTTTAGTTTCAAACAAAACATTATTTGAGCTGTTATTTGTTAAGCCAAATATATACCGAGTAATTGTAGTTAAAACTATTTAACTGCAGAGAATTGTGTTGTTTCTTTAATTACTAATATTGAATCTACCGATATTTCTAGTTAAGGATTTTAAAATGAACACTTTTTCATATACCCTAGAAATTTAAAAAAACGTTTAATTAATAAGCGTTTGCTGGGAATATTTAAAACATCAATTAACTCAAGCATTAAATAAGCATTCAACAAGTTCAATAATGAATATTCCACCATATTTTATTCTTTTTGTTAAAGACATTTTTTGTACATAGCTAGTGTTCAAATAATAATTGCATTAGGTAAACATACATACATTTCAATACTTCATTAATTATTAGAACACAAATAAAATATTTAAAAGGGAAAATACATTCATTATTAATATTACTGTAATTTTGAAGAGTTAGTTTCTTAAATGTTAAAGGTTTTTACTTTCTATTATACTGAACTTATTTAAAAAAAGTTGTTTAATACTTCACATTAATAAAATATATTGAATTACATTAAGCTAAAATACAAATGTTTAATATCATTTTAGTCAAAACAAGAAATTTATTGAAAAAAATATAAATAAACTGACTGTTATTTAGTTTTGAATAAATTATTGAATATATACAGATAATAAAGAATAAATAAAAAGGATAAAGAATAAATTCATGCAATGTTAAAGAATAATCATGGATATTCAAATAAATATCAGATATTAATGTAATGAAATGCTTCCAGAATGCTTCCATAGAAATGACTTTGATTATGTTGACGAAGTTTAGAAGAAAAATTCTAATGTGATCATTCTTTAACCTTCTTAACTTTGAATTTTATCTTAAGTGCATAATGATTTTTCTGATGAGAAGTCCATACTCATCAATGATTGAATCATACAAAGTTCAGAATGTAAAAAATTTAGATCCCAAACCCCAACCATCTTTGTTTGACATCCGGGATTCGAAACAAATAACTTCCATTAAAGAGAAAGAAGCCCTAACCAACCTGGCCATCAGGGCTCGCTCCAATCAGGTGCAGTCGCTTTGTAATTTTAATCCTTTCAATGTTTTTCTTATTTCCTATAAGTTTGGTATGATTTGGTGTTCAAATTCCCCCCCCCCTCACACACACCAATGAAAATATAAAATATTTACTAATTAGTTACAGAATAATTTTTCATATAATTTACTTGTATGTGAATAATTAATTTTAGGATAATACTTACATCCAAAGAATAAAAATCTGACCTTCAAAGTTTATCAATTTGTATGTTGCCCAGAAAGCTTTTTCATTTGGTTCAGTTCACCTAAATTTCATGGCGAAAAAAGATAAACGAGGCTATCAAGTAAATGAGATAAGCAAATGGCATCTAGTTAAATCAACTAAGATACTGGTTCGATTAAGCTCTTAAGCTTCATTTTGCATCTAATTGTAAAACGCAATACTATTACTGGAAGAAACATCTTTGAAAGAACAAAATGAGAGGATAAGCGATTAATCCGCTCATAACTAACTTGTAAACAAAGTATCGATTAATCGTTCTATTCTGCAGTAATAATCCTTAAGTTTTATAGGATTTCAGCTCTTCATCTGATTTCAGATAAGAGGATTTTCCCAAAGGATTTCACCAGATAAAATTCTTAGAAAATCTCTTGTTCCTGTCATAATATTTAGCAAATAAATCGAAAATTGGATTTCATCAATGCGGACGGACTTTATTTCCTGAAAGAATGAATTTCACTTTACAATTTATTTAATTAGAAAGATAAGGGGTTGATGATAATTTTAGTAAATTTAAGTAACTAAATAAAGTAAATTTAAATAACTAAATAATACAGCAAGTTTAATTGAATAAGTAGAAAGAATAATAAAGCTCAAAAATAATTTCATAAAAACAAAATTATAATGGTTTATGCTAAGTAATAAAATAGCATGAGAATATCATAAAATTGTAGAAATTCCTTTGTTTTTTTAATGAAATTTAGAGAATTATCCTTAAATATAATTTTATTAAAAGGAATTCTGATTTCTTTTCTTGAATTCAATATTCTTTATTTACCACTTTACTTTACAAACTGCTTAAATATAAGTTGAAAGAGCAGTATGTGGTAAAAAAATAAACTCAGTGAGGACATTTATATAAACAAGAATGTTGTTTTATGGTAAACAGTAAGCTCATAAAGAAATCTTAAAATTATAGGAAAGTTCACAGCCCTTGTTTTGATATTCAGCTAATAAAACGTGACTTTATCAAAAACGACTGATTCCACTTTCTGATTATATATTAAGTACCACTTGATATGCTGCCCACCCTGTCTAAGGGTCATTGTACCTGACAGCGGAAAGGGGGTCCTGGGTTCGAATCGTGGTTCGGGCATGGATGTACTTTCTCTTTCATCTTTGTCCTTTCCTTGTATGAATGGTTGCCGACCCTATCTATGGCATGCGTGTCTTGAGGAAGTCTGACTCCACACCAATTATGGTTCAGTTCGAAAAGTGGAGCAGCGCAGCCATATTGCCATCCTGTCTGACACTCGACAAAAAAAGTTAATTGATATATAATGTTATAAATGTTATGTAATAAGTAACACTTGATACATAACATTTGGGATGATTATATACCAAAATGTAGAAAATTTTTATAAAGGGTAAAAAAAATATTCATTTAAAGGAAACAGTTCTTAACTACATAATTCTGTCATATTTAATAAAAAACTATATGTTTAATGGAGAATGTTTTATAAAATAATTCTTGCTACATTTTGAGAAAAGAGCTAAAAAAAAAACATTTATATTTACTTATAAATAAGTTGATATTGCTATTTTTTGTTTTCCTTCCAAAATATTTTCATTTAAATATTTAGTTGACTACACACAAGTCGTTTTTTATTCAGCCAGAAAATTTTGGTACATGATATTAAATAATGGGAAGGATAAAAATATATATCATCTCTCTAGCTAGAACACTAACTCTGTATATATGTTGCAATAAGGTTTATTTTCACATAACAAGTTGCGCATTAAAGTTCCCTCCCCCACTCCCATCGCACTCAAGGTGTGACACAACACCGGAAGATAGTCTTCTACCCGTGACCTGTCGTAAATTCGATATCCAACACCCATTCTTCATCCTTTGCTCGGAATCCATTTTTCTTCGTCACCTAATATCGGGTCGTGTCACGTGATTTTTCCAATGGAATATTTCTTTCCGATATTATTCTACGTGTTGTGTATGATCTCCTTATATAATAAATACTCCATTTTCTCCCATTCTTTGAAAAGATGTTCGGGACTTTGGAATCTTATATTTCTTTTTTTTCTGACCCTACCACAGGATTTCTAAACAAGCTTTGATTCTGAGTTACAAGCCAAATATATAATGTAGTTCAAAATTCCATTGCTTCCCCAAATATCACCTAGTGTATTGGCTTAATAATATACTAAAATTATATCTACATATGTGTATATATATAAATAAATCTCTTAATTCTCTAAGGTTTCCTTGTTATATTCTTTCACTATTATTTTTTTAAGTACATTTGCTTAAAAAGTTTTGATTTAGAGGCTCAAATTAAATAAAAATATTTATTCTACAATACACTTGTTTTCCGAAAATCATAATATTCTTTTAGGTTTATAGATTAAACTAAGTCGCTTATTGCTTATTGTTTTTGCTGTAGAACTCCCTTCATATTTAATACGGTAGTATTTAAAGTTCATTTGTTTTAAACAAGTTTTGATATTCTAATAAAATAAAAAACTTATTTTTTGTTTCAAGTACTTAGTTAATTATTGTAGTTATTACACTTAGTATAATCAAAAATAATTATGTAATTTTCAAAGAAATTGTTGACCATTTCTCTCAATATGTATTATTACAAATATTTTAAGTAATTTTATTTTTTTTCTGATTTATACACTTTAAATCAGAATATAATAAGTTTCAAGATAAATGTTATTTAACTTTTATACTGCAGATTTTTTTGCAAAATTTAAGAAATGAAACAAATTTCAGTATTTATTAGTAAAATTTTGAAGTACCTTTTTTCAGAATTTTCGAGATATATACCAAAGCAATATTATAGCTTTTAGTTAAAAATAAACGTACAATAATATACGAAATTCACTGAATCATGACATCTAAGATGTATAACAATTTTGAAGCAATCTGACATATTAATTTTATTTTAAAAGAAAATACTACCAAACCGATTTTACAACATTACGATTTAAATGCCCTAAAAAATTTAAATAGTTGTGAGTTTTAAGCCTTTTTTTAAACTGTGAAATGTTATGCGAAATTGTTTAATCATGTATATGTAGTTGTTTGTTTTTCAAGTTATTTGCTTTTTGATATCCTTATTCAGTACTAACTATCCCAATGACAGTTTCCACGAAAAAAAAATATGTCGCTAAATTTTTGATGGTTTTCATATAAAGGCGATAAATATTTGTTATGTTCTAAATTTTAATATTTTTTCAAAGTTTGTGGTAAAAAGATTATTCATGTAAAGCCTTCATTTGAAAAAATAATCTAATTTTAATTTTACTAGTTTAAATTTTACTTTGACACAGTTAAAAAAACGCGCGAGCAACATTTTTAATAGTAACTTCAAGTCTTGCTTGAGCTAAAACTAAGAAGCATGAAACGTGACTTATGAAATTTATCAGTATATGCTAACAATAAATTGTAACATTTGGCGACATATTTTTTGGGGTTGACAGGATAATATGTAAGTACTTATTATTCAAGGTTGTAGATAATAATGAGTATATAATGTAAATATATCTGATCCTTTAAGAATTTAGTCTGAAATAAACCATTATTACATTGAAATGGTAAAGATAAAGAAGTAAACAGTTTTTCTGGTGGTATTAAAAATCTAAATTTCAAGAAAAAATGGGAAACTACAAATGAAGTTGCTTGGTGGCTGGGGATATTTATGAATATGAATGAATTCTTGGATTCCTAGAAAAAATTATCATTAGATTTTTATGGGGTGAATTCTATGATTTTATGAAAATTATGCTTTTACAGTATGGGTTTTCCTGTAATTATCAATAAAAATGCTTTGGCAACTTAAAATTGGTAAAGGATCAGTATGCAAATTTTTTAAATGCTGATATTTATAAGCACAATTCTCGTTAAAATTCAATGTGTAAAACTTATAAATTTTATGGAAGTATTTTAAACGTTATTTGTTAAAATCCCCATTTTCGTAAATTCTACAAAGAAAATAGTGTAACAAGTTACTGCAAGTTAAGCTAGCTCCAAGTAAGCATTTTATTTTAATGAGGTTTAATAGTTCTTTAAGTGTGCCATCTTGAGGATGGATTGCAGAAGCCTAAGAAATGATAATTTTTTTGATTTTGTGTCGCTTTGTGTAAAATGACATAAGAATTTATTTCAACTCCTATAATAGAGTGTGACTTGTTTTACTCTATTAAAATATAAACATCATTCAACTCGGTTGAATCAGCAAACTAATTATTAGCATTTATTATGGCATTATTTAAATAATAGATGCTTTTTTATAATCAATATTTTTAAGAGAAAAGATGCGTTTTTTAGAATGGTTAAAAAACGATAAACAGCTTGTGATATGAAAAATACTTTTGTAAAATTGACCCCAACTATTTAATATTTTAGAAAGAAACAAGAGTTTAACCAATTATCAAGGTACTGACTTGACAAATATGTTGGAGGTAGTAGAAATAAGTGCTAATACACGTATTATATAGGTGTTTAAAAAATTAAAATGAAATTATACTGAGAAATATAAAATTATGAGATAAATATCAATCACGTTTGTTAAATGCTTAAGCTATTTAAGAGTGAAACTGAGAAATATGAAAACATAAGGGAAATATCTGTCACATTTGTTAAATAAAGTAAATGCCTTAGTTGTTTGAGAGTGAAACTTTTTAATCAATAAATTTTATCAATCATATGTAACAAAAATGAGGTTATACTTTATGTAGGTATTTGTATGCATGAAATAGTTAAAATTGGATGGAGTCATAAAGAAATTTTCTAATAGATGGAGACATAATGATTAATAGAATACACAAAAGGAAATTCATTTTTTCTGTGTACTAATAATCTTACATTTCACTTGTTTAGAATTCACTTGCTATATTTAATAAAATATACATAAGTATATTTTAATAAATATAACAAGTAAATTCTAAGAAATTAAACACAAAAATGGAAAACATGTTAAGTAGCGTTATCATTAGAAATTCTTCCAAGGCTGTTGCGTGATAAGGGGTTTTTAATTCAAATTCTGCAGCACATTACAATATCAATTTTTCAAAGTTCAACATTCCAATTGAATTTCATTAAGTATGGCTGAAATTTAATATAATTAGAATAGAAACAAAATAATATTAATAATTAAATTTGAATAGGAGTATGAATTCGATTATGATTTTTTTATAATAAAAATAAATATTCAAATTCATTCCACAGATAACAGATTCTAAACTATTACCAGAATAAATTAAAGTTTAAGCAATTTTATTTGAAAGAACTTAATTTGATTATCAAAAAATAAATTTCTTCCATTTATGTTAACAAAGTGAATAAAAAATTATCATGAAGAATTCATATAATATTCAGTAAGCAGACATTTTACTTGGTCCTTTGACTTTTAAAACTCAAATGTTTAATTTAAAAAAAAATTATTGTACTTGTATTCTCTATTTACATTAATATCTTTGTAGCTCATTATCATAATTAGAAAACATAAATGACACAATATTATGTACTTTAATTTAATATTATGGTACTACAAACAGAAGCCCATATTTACTTTTGACAATGTTAAAATACGTGTTAACATGAAATAATTTTGATGCAAACCGTATTTAATGTGTTATTGACATTAACACTTAAAATTATAATAAATAATAGAAATTAATAAATGATAATACTATAAAAGTATAGTTAAAAAAAATGCAACCTATTATTACCTATATCTGTAAACTATAAGAGGGTCATTCAACACATAATCATGTATTTAGTCATCACGTGCATTTGCATAAAAGCTTAACTGTACTCACAAAAGGAGAACATTTAGTTTCAACAATATTTAAATCTGCAAACATGCAGCTTAAATTAATCGAAAACTTTATACTATCAAAACAGTTTGCATAGATAAATATAAAAGCAAATAGCCAGGACTTTTCGAGTGAAATCTTTGCAATAAAAATAAGAGCGCAAACATTTGATAGGAATTTGTAGAAAACAGCAGGTGTTCCGGCGCTCCGGTGGATTAAGCTCAAGTGCATCTAATTTGTGGGCTGCGACGCCTCGATTTACGTCCCTATATTTCAATTTTAGTTTTCAGCCACACAGAATTGTTACGTCGGCCCAATTGCCTCGCAAATAAAGAATAAAGTATTTATTGTGAGCCATTTTTGAGTAAAGTATTTATGTAATTGCTACAAGTTGGCTAAAAAGAAAGTTCTTTAACAAAACTATTACTTTTATTTACATTTTAAGGTAATTTGTTTACGTAACTATATAATTTATTCTTTTTAGCTAAAAACAACAATAAATTTATATATATATATATATATATATATATATATATATATATATATATATATATATATATTAGTTTCATGGTTTTCTAAATATAATAATCTATAATATATGCATAATCAGTAGAATTATCTGTATTTGTGTTCAAAAATTGAAATTATGAAATCTTTAACTATGATTGATATTGTACTGATTTTTAATTTAAGATGCAATTTTCTTCGAACCATGAATCTACAATACCTTAACAAAAAATATTTGTTATTTTTACAATTTACATTTTATATGTTAAGTTAATCGATATAGAATTTCAAAATTTAAATTACTTCTTTTATTGACGTGAAAAATATTGTTCGTTGATAACAGAATTTGATGGCCTTAATTACATGAATATTTTTAATGAAATTTCAAGGTATATTCATTTATTCGATGAATATAGGTTAGTCATTAAACAATATATTTCAATGTGTTATTGTATCATTTTAATCAGCGAAAATAATAACAATTAACCTCAGTTTTTTTTCAAGTATTTGTAAAATGTTCTGATATTTTCTTATTGTTCGTGTGTGTGTTGAATGAAGGAGCATAACTTGAATATAAGAAAAAGCAACTATTAAATTTAGGTTATAATATATGAAGTAATAATAACGTGTAATTTTTTCTTATTTACCTTATTCACATATACTGTATGTTATAGTTTTCCAAGCTTGATTTCTGTGATTTATGAGATACATATAAAATTCAGATTACTGAATTTTGTATATCTATAGGATTATTTTTATGACTTTTCTGCTAAGATGATAAAAGTAGTAGGTATAACGTATTAAATATCTTGGAATTCAATGAATAAGAATACATTTTAAATTATTTACAAATATATGATTTAATTTATTAATAAGTGTAAACACTGATTATAAAATGGTAAATGTATCATATTGATAATTCTACTGCAACCAACTTTAAGTTTTTCAATACAAAATGATAGCTCTGTTTAGCTTGAAATTATAATTGTTACTCAGGAAATATAAAATAATTTATTCTAATACAATAAAGTTATATTTATTATGAAATAAAAGCAAACAGCTTATATTAAGTACGGTTGGCCATTTGAAATAACAGTTCATTTCATCGAAGCTATTCAGTTAAGTATGCTCATTAAAAGGTTGAATTTTGACTATAGAAATTCTAAATTTTTATACAAACATTACAACAAGAAATTTTATGTAGTTAAACAATACCAAATGGTTTCATTTAAAATTGACCAGTTGTGCTTGTTTGGAAGTAACACACGTTTTTGACAATATGATTACATCAAATCAGAGATCGCTTAAGTCACATACATTTAGTTTTAGTTATTTGGCCTATAGAACTTCTATTTGAAATCAATTTGTAACATTTCAAAATATATTTATATTTATTGTCCTATTTTCCGCTCATACCATTTTAAAAATTAGTCCATGCCTTACATATTAAATGCCAATTTCTATACAAACATTACAATAACAAATTTTATGTATTTTAACAATAACAAATGGATTCATTGAGAATGACTACTTGTGTTGCCTTGGAAATAATATACATTTTTGACAATACAGTATTTAGATATGTTCAGAGAAGTCTTATATCATATGTATTTAGTTTTGTTGTCCTATAGTGCGCTTATTTGAAAATTAGTCAGTAGCATCTCTTTATGTCCTTAGTTTTATTGGACAATTGTGTCACACATTCCATATTGCAAATTATCCTGTGCCATATATAATAGTTTAGTAAATTTGAAGAAAATGTCTATCTGCCTGAAGAAAAGATGACAAAAGTCAGATTTAACTTCATTGAACCATAATTCTGAAGTTTTATATTTATGAAGGCTTGAAATTAAAAAAGTGACTCTACTTTTTCAGTTGATACACTGTACAGGCTGTCCTCCACAGACTTTTCTGAGGTCATATTAAGATCAATGATCTGTAAAACATTTTGTAATAAGTCTGCAGTTCTTACTATAGAATATCCAGGATTTCCTATATAATATACACGTCTTCCTAAATAAAATACAGATATTTCTATACAGTGTACACAAGTCTTCCTTCAAAATAAACAGGTCTTCCTATATAGTTTTATAGACCTTCTTATATAATATACAGGTTTTTATAATTAGGTTTCATATTTGCCTAGAAATAACATTTATGGACTTCTTCCACTCTAGTCTAAGTTTCTTGATACAACTTCCTCTGAAAGATATCCTGATCTCATTATTTGAGAAATACTCAAGGCATATATTCAAAATAAATAAACATATTGAATTATAAAATAATTTTTTGGATAAAAAAATGTTAAAATTTACAAATATCAATTAATAAACATAAAGTCTTCTTATGAACGTTTGAGAAATTATGGCTAAAATTAAAATAATGAAACCATCTAAAAGCGATAAAAAGTTGAAAATCTATAGTGTCATAAATTTATCATAAAAAATTATAATTCAAATACTAAAATACTAAATGGTATACATCCATATGAATATAATCTTACTCGAGCAACCCTTTTCAAAAAAGTTCAATCAATAAAGTATTGTTACTACTATAGAGGAAATAATACTTTTAATAAAGCACGCATCATAAAAAAGGCGATTTTTCTTGTTAATTTTGCGAAAATTTGTTATATAAATTTGAAAACATTTATCCTCATAATTTGAAGAATTATCTAAGTTAATGGTGAGCTGAAAATGTTAGTTAGGCTTAATATGACATTTATATCACAAAAGAAAGATTTATCTTAAATTTTAGGCCTTTCCTTACATACATATTTTTATTTAACTTACATATTGAATATCATGTCTATATTTCTTAAAGAATATGCACAGTCCTCGATGACATTGGAAAACTATATTAAATTTTATTTATAATCTATTTTTATTAAATTTTAATCTATATTTATAATAAACAGAAGAAAAATACTTAATTTGTTCATCAATGCTTGTAAAAAACATATTCAACTTAATTTATGAATTATCTGAAAAAATTGTTTTTATTTATTATATTTTATGTACGTTACTTTAATATTATGTTGAAATAAGCATTTCCGATTCATGAAAAAATACAAAGAACATAAAAATGATGTTTAAATAAGAAAAACCAGCTGGGTAGATTAATAGAATTACATTTCGAAAATTATTTGACAAATAATAGTTAATTTATTAATTGAAAACTGCTAAAGGATTCTTTTTAATAGTTCAAATTTCACACATAAGACTTCTACTTACAAAAATTTAGTTTTTTTATTATTAATCAATCAACTATTTAATTAATGCTTTTTATTTAATTAGTTGTAAACATATTCACAATAGAGAATTTTAATATGAAAAGTAAACTTCATACATAACTACATTTTTCATAATACTGATTAGTTTTGCAACCATTTGATATAAATAAAGTTTAATCATACATATTTTACAGTTTTCGCATCCATGATTGTAAGGAAAGTTTTGAAATAGATATCAAATGCAAAATGAAAATGAATTCGAAAATATAAATCAAGATTAAAACTTAAATATTGAATGCAAGTTTTCAGTTTGAGAGATATTTCTTAACATTCCATGATGAAATAAATAGCTATATCTGTAGATAAATATACATACAATATATATATACAATACTATATATAATGTTCATTAGTTAAAAGTTTTTCATTTTAAGAGGATGTATTAAAAATAACCCTTTCATTCTTCTGCTGATAAAACAAGTTGTCAGGAATAGTTTTCATTCATAATAAGATCAAGAGAATATAGTTTTATAATTTAAATTTTTTAAAAATATTTTTGTCTCAGATTTTGCAGACATATTAGCTTTACTGGCACGCTTATGCCTGTTTTCAGATTTTCTAATACCAAAGTATTATATTTAAGATATTGCTTTCAAAAGCAAACAAGCAATTAAAGATAAAATGACTTTTCCCCTTTAGTAAAAGCATAATTCAGAACAATTTAAAATGATGAGTTTTCCTGAACTTTTTTTAACTACCATTTTCATATATTTTTGAACCTGGATGGAGGAACAAAGTTTAACTATAAAGTTACTTAATATCATATGAACAAAACGAAGAAATAGAAAAAATAAAATTTGATATTCCCTTCTTCCC
>JAPDSC010064485.1:0-12324 GCA_026290005.1 Latrodectus geometricus
TATTAAAGCATTATGAATCAATAACTTGTATTTTTGTGGAAAATAAGAAATTCAAGTATTTCTGAGAAAATATTTTAAATATAATTTTATCTATAAATGCAATGAGTCAGTCTTTGGTAAATTCCATTTATTATCTGTCGATTTAATTCTAGTTGAAGCAGAAATAAGCAAGATCGCGCATGTAAGCACACGCCGAGTAACTTGTACCCTACCCACCCCTCTCCTACAATTCTGATTCACAGAACATCTTATCGTTTTCACGTCACCTCGCAATTGTGACGCAATATTTCTTAAAACGATATCTTTAGAAGGAAACTAATCTTTATTTAATTCGAAGTTATCGTTCGTTTACTTTATTCAAATAAAAAAAATATATCTGAAAGAATAACTTCAATTTCTTCGAACACTGAGTCAAGAAATAAATGTTTAAAAAGAGAATAAAAAAGTAAAATAAAGAAGCAAAAGAATTTTCCAGTAAGCGGCGGGAGAATTTGCAAAACATTCCTATTTTTGGCGGGAAAGGAGAAATAAAATAAATTAAGGCGAAAAAAGAAGTTAAAATCTTGAAGACTGTGTCAAGCATAAATTATTGAGGCCATCGAAGATGTGGAACTGTTGCGCCAGTGGTATATATCGTGGCCTTGCGAGTAACGGACGACACAGGGTTGCCACTACTTACTCATCGAGGAAGAAAACAACTCCATCGCCAAGTTTCAAAAGGCGGGAAAAGTTTTTGAACCAGCTTCTAGGAAAGCGTGATTCACTGGATTGTGTTGCAAGTTTCGAGGAAAAACTGAAAGCTTGGGGAAAGATATTTTTTACTCGATACCACATAATATAAAATTTTCATACATTTGTAAAAAGTTATCCATTTATATTTCATATACAAAATATGTTATGAAATATAAATGGGTAAATTTATATTTTTGAAATATGATCTTGTTTGTATTATTGACAGCGAATATTAATAAAATTATGATGTATGATTTAACAATCTAATCATGGTAAAATAATAATGGTTGATTATTCTAATTTTATTATTCATTCTACAATTTTTTTCTTTTAGCACTTATCATTAAAACTTACAATGACAAATGCTAAAATAAAAAATTTATTTTCTATATAGAAAATTAATGAAAGTAAAGTGAATAATTAACTTTTAATTTTTAACAGTATTTAAATAAATATAAATAATTAATTTCATTTTTTAGGAAATTTATATTTTATATAAAGAAAATTCATCCATGAATCAAGCAGAAATGATTTATCAATAATCGTTTAAAAGTGCGTGTTAAAGCACGATGTCTTATGCTGAACTTTTTAAAAACCAATCTCTTTCAGAATCAGGTGCCCATCAAATGAGTGTTACCGAAACTTGCTACAATTTAAGAAAAAAACAAACTCAATTTCATATTTAAAACTTTTCTATGAAGAAAGAATACCAAGGTAAATAAATACATGTGAGAACGTAAATATTATGTTAATTATAAGAATATATAATTTTATTTATTAACAAATAAAAAACGTTTAGGTGACTTTTTACTGAAACCGAATGCAAGTAAAATGATTATTTTTTTACCATCCGTACCATGGAAATTAAAATTCACGGATATTTTGAGTAGATATATCACAGAAAAAATCCATTTGATACGATGAATCTGTTATTGCAATGTATCAAATGCCTATTTTCTATAGAATGTCTTGGTATTTCATAGAATATTTCTAAGCCTTTGTGAGCATTTGATGTTTTTAGACAAAGCTTGATAGTTAATTACTTAGGTATTATATATGGAATCCAGAAATTCTATAGAATGACACATATTATAAAAAAGTCTTGAGATGAGGCACTTTTTTTTGCTGCATTTCTTAGAAGCTTAAACAGTTCATCCTCGAGTCGTTGATATTGACTTTTCCAACACTATATCTGCTTTTCCATTTTCGTACAATACAGTAAAGAAAATAATTTTTGCTGAACATATTTAAATAAAATCGTGTCTTGAACACTCGCGGACAAAACACTAATGGCTAATTCTGAGCTTGGGTGAAAGATTAATAGTCACGTGCCTTGACACATGATATGCAAGGCGGACTGCAATATGTATTTCGTATTTTACCGATTTTTCGTTCAGTATTCCGTACAGTATTTGCGAATTATGAGAAATATTAATCCTTTCACACGTTGCCAACCAGTTTTCGGCATCAGATGATATCTTTTGATATTCTATGGAATGCAGGATTCGGTATTTTGTCGGTAACATAAATGATATAATCTGATGATAATTTTGAAAAAACATTAATGCAAGACTCAGATTTCATATGCTTAATTTGTCATAGTTTAAGGCGAATCATCATGTTTATTTCATAAGATGTCTGCGACGAATGTGTAATGAATAAAAAAAAGGTTTTCCTTTAATTCTTTCTTCATTTTTTATGTGTTAATGAGTTTCCAGAAAACTCCAGTTTCTATAATTAGTTTTTAAATATCATTTCTAAATTTCAATGTCATATTTCTAAAGGATTTTAAAATATTACATAAAACTTCATAATGGAGAATACCAATGTGGAAAATTTTATCCTTTATTAAAATGTGTCCCTTAACGATCATACACAAAATAAAAAACGTGTTACTTAAAAAAAATAAAAGTAAAATAAAAAGAAATTTCATTTAAAAAAATTTAAGCTCATGAAGATCTTTATATAATTATTTATGTAATATTGAATTAAATGAATACATGAGATGCGACTTATTTATGATATTAATAATAACGCCGTACTAATATTCGGAATATAACTTGTAAGGCTAGCCGCACATTGGTCTGTACTATAGCCGTCAGATCAACAATTCGTGAGTTTGAGACTCGTCTCGAACAGGCATGTTTATCAGAATTATCTTTATAATCGAAGTTGACTTGCAAATAATATAAGAAAAAGACAATAAATTGAAAGAATGGAAATCAATGAGGCAATAATAATTTTTTGAAAAGGTCTAACTAATTGATTAGAACTTAAGATTAAATTGATCAAGTGATCGTGGCCATATATAGTGTACATTTTTGCTATACCGAAGCTAGAAACCGAATGATTTAGAATGTTGTTGTTTAAATTGAATGCGTTTTTGAATGTTGCTACAGCTAATCATAAAATATGGAAAGTGACTAATGAAATTTTTGTATTCAGTTTTTTATGCTTCCGCGTGTATAGATCAGCATTTAATCGTACATTACTTAGTATATATAATGTCGTATGAAATATTGTCTACAGAATATTTTGATTTTTAGACAAAGTATGAATTATGGCAATTATCATATTAAATATACAATGTTTATTATGAAAACTAACAAAGGAACATGAGAGAAAAAGAACATTTTGTTGATTTATTAAACTTTAATTTTTATAAATAGATTTTAAAAAATAATTTCATTTATAAACATTATGTAGGAATAGAGAAAATAAAAAAGCTTTGGTGTTAAATATGTACGTATAATACTGCATATGTATAATATTATGATATTCCATCTTGTGCATAGAACGTGGGGAAAAAATTTCATAAGCCTGCATTTAAAGAATATTCATTCTCTTAGAATATATTATATTCAAAAGAAAATGAAGTAGTGTCATTAAAAAAAACTACATTGATTGTGACACCTTTTCAAATATTATATCACAACAATTTCATAGATTATTTTAATTTTCATACAGCATATTAAAGCAGAATTTTTGTTCAACAAGTTTACATAAAATCGCAAATCTTGATATTCCATATCAAAGCACAAATGCAAATGGCAATTCCTGAACTTGAGAGAAAGATTACAAATCATGTGATTTTCTACTACATGATGTTCGAAAAGAATCTGAGACATATTTCATGCTTCATAATGTCTGGAAAATATGTGAAATTGTATCATACAGTACAAACTAGATTTCGGCTTCCTAAAAAATGACTAGGTATTCTATAGATTGCCAGATTTCAAACTTTGTGGTAACATATGCATTGTTTATATCATTCAGTACCTACTTCTTGGTAATGCAATCCTTTGATAACGCCTTGAGCGGAACATACGACATCAAAAGTGCCTTTTTTGTCGCGAGTAAACAACTCTGCTTATCTAGGCAACCATCTGTTCCGAAGGCAGGGTGGCACTACCTGAACCCCACTTCCAGAATAAATTTCGACTGAATCTTCGGAACGAAAATTACAGCCCCTCACAGAACTGTCGTCAATCTCATAATTCTTAGCCACGTGCGGGAGGCTTGTTCTTGTGGATTGTACACACCCTCGAGATTAGCATCAGTATCGAAACTCAGCCAACTACTGGAAACACTCGTCAGTCATGCTGACAAATTTATAAGAATTCTTTCATCATGTATGCGGGTTGGTAGAGACAGAAGATAATTTTGTTAGATAATCTCAAGCAGAATGTAGGTATACATTATATATATTTTGAATGTTAGTAAATAAATATTATAAACAAATATAATGTGAACTTAAAATATATAATTTTAAGTTTATATTATATATAAACTTAAAATTATATATTTTAAGTACACATAAGTTAAAATATATAATTTTAAGTTCACATTAATTTGGATTTCAAGATTTCAAGGTGAAAATTTCCAAGTTTGCGCTTAGTTACTGTTAAACAATCAGAGTAGTTATTTTGAATATACATTTATTGGGGTCAGAACTAAGGATTTTTAAAAAATTTCTTTTTGATGTATGAATTTTGCCCACTATGTAGGAATAGGTCCACAAACATGCATTGAATACGCAAGCTTACTTTAAACTCTTAAACATAGGCAGTTACAAAAAATAAATAATTTTTCTTATTTTGCCAATTATTTAAAAAGTCTTGTTATTTAAAAATATAACGATGCTGCTATCTTAATTTATTTCTCAGCACTTTATAATTTTTAATAATAGTCAATTTATGAATAAATTATATCAATATAATTATATAATTATGAGATAGACTGAAATAAACAAATTACAATTCATACGAATCATGAATGAAAAAAGGATGATTGATAACCTCCACTATTAGAAGCATAGAGTTTATTAAACACAAACAAAACTTAAATTAGTTAATAAACAAATAAAACGTTGAATACAGTTACATTACATGATGAATCAAAAGTAATGATGTATTATTATTTGTTTACTTTTATTTTTGTCCTTTTTTTAATTTTGTAGTATCTTTAAATTGTATGTGTGTGGGCAAATTTTATTCTGAGATGAAATTATATTAGAAATATTGAAATACTTTCAGAATATTCGAGTTATAATTTATGTACGTAAAACGTTTTCAAGTATTAAAATAAAATAATAGCAAAATAAAAATCTGGAATATTCTACTCTGCTTGTCGTTTAATGAAGTAAAGAGATAAAAAAAAAAGTTATGAGCTGTTAATAATTAAATTTAATTAATTTTGTTGCTCAATTTAGTGACATCCGGTGGCAGAATTTATGGCTTATGTTAATGTGACATGTTTGAATGGATAATTTATGATTTGTAGAGGATGTAATTCGAGATTATTTTAATGTACGTTTTCATAATCAAATAATGGATGTTCAAATCAAAATTATTGGAAAAATATAAAATCAAGAATGATAAAAAGTACAAGGGGTATCTACTAAATGTATTTTTGTAAGGATTTTTATTAAAACTATATTTTATAATATAAACATTAACTGAATTAAAATAGAATAGAGCATGATGTTTAGAGTCTATTTTATAGAATTAATTATAATTCCCTCTAATACTATCAGAAATATATTTTTATGTCATGCAATAATTAGTCCTTTTAAGTCATATATAGTAATACATGCATATACTATGCAGAATTGTGCAGTATTGATTTCATTATATAATTCACGTGAAACAAAATGAGCTTGACAATCTTGGTTATTTTATGTCTTTTATAAAGTGTGACAAGTCCATACTCAAATTCTCTCTAAGCACTTATATAGCATTTAGCGAACCTCATAGATATCCAAATTATTAGATCGGTATTTGATCTAACAAGAGCTCATCTAGAATTACACAACAGAGAGAGAATTACTATTAAAAGAGAGTAGCAATCAAATATCAACACGATAATCCTTGGATGGATCCATGTTGAACCTTCTGCCTTTCAACCTCATAACTAGTGGGAAAACTACCAAATCAGATTACAAAAGTCTGGATCTTGGCTCAAGTTATCAATAAATCTGTTCTTGTGAGCAACATTTAGTCTTTGAGCAACATCTAGTTGATAAAAATAACAACTAGACAACGACTAATTCGCATAAAATAACAAGTTAAAATACTTGTAAACACCAAATTTTTTCAATTAGAATAAGGATAAAGATAGAATGCCTTATCTTCCTATCAAAACTACTAGATAAATCTAGTTAATCAAGTGGTTGAAATTGTTAGTTTCGTACTTATAAGATTAACATCATATTTTAAATTTGTGAAATTCTTAAAAATAAAATTTTATTTCGTGTAAGGTTTCAATTCATAGATAAAACAATTATGACAAATTTAACTAAATATTTAAATATTTTATCGTTTCTATTTAATTTCAAAAATATGTATATAAACGTAAAAATAAATACTAGATATAAAAATATCTTAAATGTCCTAAAAATTAAATGAAAAAACATTTCTCGTTTTGCTGTGCATTTTCCATTTCATGTCTTAAAACGAATAAAAATATTCAATCGAAGTAATTTTTCATGAAGGTTATCTTCAATTAAATATTTGGATATTTTAATTTACGCATAACAACAATGAAAATAATGAATAACAATGGATAAAAAAAAATATCCTATTCAAAAAGGGGGAAAATATTGAAATAAAAACAGGGACATCTGTCAACGGAAAGTCTATTTACTTATTTTTACTTATTTACTTTTTATATGAATTTAAAGAAATTAATTTATGTATTTTTATATAATAATAATCATTTTTACATAAATCAAATAACTTTAAAACTAAGCAAATTGTTTTTAATTTTAAAAACAATCATACCATAAAATAAAGCAAAATTTCTTGTCTGAAAATTTCCGAATTTGTCCTTACATAAGGTATTATTTGCCTCATTAATGTACGATAAATTAAATCACCCCTTAAATATGAACATACTTCAAAGTCACATTTATTTGCAATCAGAAGAAGAAACAAAATCCCTCTTTTCATTGCATAATAAAATTATCAAACTGGCTTTATAAAAGTTTGGTTTTTTTAAGCGTTTCATGCATGGATGTAATTTTAAAATTAAAAGAATAATTTTCTTCTGCCGCATTTAATTCATTTTGCTAATCCAATAAGAAAAAAAAATTCTTTCTATAGATGGATTTTGTCTATAGATTATTAAAATGGTTGATCAGTTTCCTCAATTTGCATGCTGAAATCTTTTATCTGATTAGCATTATTTTGCGATATGAACCTAAAGAGACTTGTGCAAACTCGGTATCGGAAATGAGAAAATAGGTAATTGTATTAGTAATTTAATTTAAAAAAAAAAAAAAAAACTTTTTGTATTTGAGAACATTTTGAGGCAAAGACCAGACCTAATTTCTCCCTAGCCTCAATTTTCTGGTTTTGTAACCTTTTTTTCAATAGAAACAATACGCCGCCTAGCACCAAAATAATTTATTTCAATATCCGCAATAATACAGCACAGTAACAGTTAAAAAATTATACTTAAAAATAAAACACATTTAATTTAGAAGATTATAGCACCGATAAGGTAAATTAATTCAACATCGAAGTCGCAAACAGGACCTCCCATTCAGGAGCGTAACATTTCTATACCTCGCTTCATGGCAACTTTCTTTTCCATTCCTTTTGTCGCCACTCAATGAAAACTAAATTATCGTTGCTATTAGATATTTGATAAAATAATTCCATTACAGTTTGGCAAAGCGGAATAAAGTCTCATAATATGAAACATCCTCACGTAATATGAGTGTTTCGGATTACAGAGAATACAAATATTATTCTTAATTTTGAGTTATAAAAAAGAAAATGTTAATTGTTAAAATACCATCAATATACTTAACGCAACGCAAAGAAAGTATCATACGCAATTCTCAAACCACAAGAAAGTGCCTGCATTCGTTATTCTCAGTGTGTGGCTTAACTTTAGACATTACCTCTCAAGAAAAATAAACAAAATCACGAAAGTCAGTGACACTATCTGAAAAAGGCGGGAAAAAGAGCTTCGAACGGCACCCCCTGTCATAGGGTTGACGAAAGGTAAAAGAGGTTTGAGATGGAATGATCCACTCTTTCAACTACCCTCACTCAGACGGAGAATTTATTTGGGATTTATTTATTTACAAAAGAAAATATCTTAGCACGTGTATGTAAGTTACTCTTGTATTTATTTTCTTTAGATTTTCCCCAAAAGCGGAATTTTTTTTTAAGAAGAAAAACAGGACTGTTTCATGTCGATTCTTGTATGTCATTTCACTCGATTCGAAGACCGTTTATTCGATGGTTAAAAGGACCCAGGGATAACAGAATGCAAAGATTTGATTTCTAATTTTTTGTAACGTTTTTAATCATTCCAATTATAAATATTAATATAATTTTTTATGTTTGTTGCAGGTTCGTTACAGTAGGAAATTCTGAAAAGTTCCCTCAGAAGACAAAGCATTTAGAAGTTCTCTGCATCTTTAACTTTTTTGAGCTTACTATTGTTGAAGTATTCCCTAAGGTGATGTGAAAGTTGTATGTTCTGTGGCTACATACAAACAACCGATGTCTAATCGAATCATTCAATATTGATAAAATACAATGTCACAATGAATCTTCGACATAATATTCCAAATGTAAACTCCTTGTAATTTTGGAGATACTTATTCAGCTATTTGAAATAATAAATCTAACACAATATGCTATCAATCTACAAAAAATCAAAAAGAGTCGTAAAGAATAATTCAATTTTCAATTCTCATAAATAATTTTGTTTAAAAAACATGCCACTTTGAACTTTTGAAATATATACATGCCGTGAGATATCACAACAATCCATACAAGCAGTACAATATATGATGAACTCGAAATTTGAAAACAGATCTCAAAAACTCATAAAAGGCACTAAACTGCATGGATAGTCAGATGTGTATTCTGACAATAAAGGATAAATTTTTGATGAAATAATATTGACTTTTCAACTTAAATTTCCTTTCATGACTAATAGAATATAATTATCAAACATAGAATCGGGGTAATTGTCTGAAACTCCTGATAATATAGGCTCCAAATTAAATTTCGCTCATATTTTTTTTATTGAAATTGATCCCAATTTAAAAATTGATGAATGGATTAAAAAAATTCTGTAAAGTTGCTCTGGAAAATCATTATACACCAGGTTTCTAATGATTAATTTATGCAAAGATCAGAGAAACATTATATGCACGATTACATATTACTAGATTTTATAAAGCATTATTGAAAATTTTGCAAAGATTTCATAAAATTGGTTTAATTTTAAATGAACAATTCTTAAAATCTAAAAGGAAACTTCAAAAGTTAAAATTAACAGGCTCGACTTTACAACAGTCTTTAGCTGTTTTTTTAAATCTATGATGTATTATCACCTAATAGAATTTTTTATTTTTAATGTACCTTATTTAAAAGTGATCAGGGAAGAAACCTAGAAAACTCCCAAGCACCTACCTCGACTGGTGAATACGCAGAAACTAAACATTAACATTATATGCTGAAAGCTGCTCTGTTATGGAATTTTTGAATTACGTTTCAAATATTGACTAAATTAAATTGTTTAAGGAATAATGTTAATGGCAACACAAGGATTTTTCACTTATTAAAAATATTAAATAAGGGCAAGTAATAAAGTTAAAGGTAATATTATTAGATATTAAATAAAAGATTCTTGTCTGATGCAAATTTGTTTTATTACATATTTCTGCCTATCGAAGTTGCTAGGCACAGAGATTTATCTCTTAATTTCAAATAACGATCAAAGGAGGAGATCGATACCTGAGCTGTCGAACTCTTTCTCAAAACTTCCACATCACACCAACTAAGGGGATATAAGTTTCTAAATAAATTTAATGTGCCCAGGTTCTCTCAGCATAACATTCTTCGACGAAGTGAGGGTGAGAATTATACTAAATGTACATTAATATCTAATTATAACAAGATGATTTGTATACATCATCGATTAATTAATTTTAAATTCTTAGTCAAGAAATCTTCTTTAATGTTGTTATTAAAAGTTGATTATGGTTTATTTCTTATAAAATATGTTCATACAAATTAAAATTTTTCTGATATATTAAATCATCTCAAAAGTTTAACGAGTATTGGCTCACTCAGTAATAGATAAAATGGAGTCTTCCTTGGCCCGTCTGGGATCGAACTTGCAATCTTTGGATATGAAAGCAATGCTTTCAACAGGTTACAGAAACCCTTTAATATTAACAGCTGAAATTTCATAAAAAAAACTATTACTCTTGAGAAAATCAATGTATTTAAAAGAAATCAATCCTAAATAATTTGATAATATATTTAAGAGGAAGGAATGGTAAATTATTGCAAATATAATTTATATTAAAAAAATTAATTTATTGTAAGGAATTTGAAAATAATCTGCATAACGTATATTAGGTATATATTTTTAATTGTTCTAAATACCAAATAAAGTAATAATTTAAATTAAATTTCTCGAGCAATCAGAACGTTTGAAGATGATTTGAAATAGATCAAGTATCTTAAAAGAAAATAAAAAAGATACAAAATAATATTAAATCTTCTAATTTTGTCATATTTGACGTAAAAGAACCACAATGGGGAGCAAACAAGCCAATCCAAAGAAATAAGCTCATCAAATGTAATACGTTAGTATGATGCATACCAAACGTCATTTTTACATATGACGTTGAAAAGCCAATGAGATTCAAAAAAGAAATTTTGTTTTTTACACTTTTTCCTGATAGTTTAGGGAAAATAGAAAAGCAGAATTCAAAATTATAGGGAATTTTAAAAACGCAATGAAGCAAGAAATCAACCCAATTTTTTGGTTAAAATATTATTTGGTAAACGCAATTTTTTATCTACATAATGTGTTTTAAGAAAATTTTATAGCATAAGAATAATTATTGTAAATAATATAGGTGATTTATAAATTATAAAACTTTAGATTTGATATTTTCTATCAAAAATGTAATATTTAGCATTGGATATTGGAAAATAACATGGAAAAGTATGCCGCCAAAATGAGTAATCGCCAGAAAAGGCAACACTTCAGTTCACTAGGAAATAAAATGTTTTCTCTTGCCTTTTCCCCTTTCCCGTCCTTGACGCAGATGGGCGCGAAAATCCACGTGTTCTCCCGCGTAGACACTTTTGCCGCCAAAACGATCGACGAATAAGAGGGTTGTTGACAAAAAAGTCTGATTTTTCATTGGTCAAAAGAATTGGCGCGCTGAGAGGTGACTAATTTACTACGCTATTGATGTGATAAAGGTTGCGTCAGATATTGTAATCGAGTTTGGAGTGTCTCCAACACGTTTATGCTACGCTGAAGAATAATTTTTCCTATCGTCGTTTTATTATTGCTCCATTTTTGAAATCTACAAGTACTGTGTGGACTTTGTGATTCAATGAGCGATATTTTTTTCCGAATAATTTCTATGACAGAAGTATGAATATGTTTAAGATATCAGAAGACATTTCATCGTAGAAATTGACAGCTTTCAAGTGTTATAACATAAAAAGGAATTTTTGTAATTTGTTTTTTTCGGTGTTGATTTTAATTTATCATCTCGTTTGAGAATTAATATTTGACAACTTTGCTTATTTTTTGACCTAGTGTCAGCATCTGATGAACTATGCTGCATAAAGAATTTGAAGACATTTGCAATAACAATATAATCATTCAACCCAAAGTCGATATTATCTGCCTGAAAATGCTCCAAGTTATCGGATATAATCCTGAACCGGTCACATTCAATGTTCGCAGAAAGCTGTTTGGTTGTTGCAACGATTCAAGCGGGCTTTCAATATCAGATTCCTTAGCGGAGCAAGCGACAGAGCACGCCGCACAGTCATCAAAAACATGGAACTTCGATTTTGTTGCTGAGTCACCCCTACCTGCTGGAAGGTACGCGTGGGAGAAAGTGAAAGAAACCGATGTACCGGCTCTGTACGCAGCCACTGGCTGTGATGACCAAAGCAGGTGTCCAAGCGCCGACCAGTTGTTAAACTCAACAGACAGTGATGTAAATCAGCAGTCAAAGTCTAAGCAAGATGTGATGATTGGGCACACAGATCAAAATTTGGGAGTCAATCAGTTCACCCAAACAAC
>JAPDSC010064507.1:0-10875 GCA_026290005.1 Latrodectus geometricus
TGTTATTAGAAATTTTGGCTACTTCATGAAAAAATTCAAACGAATAATTATTTTTTCTTATTAAAATCGGCAGTATGAAAGTATTGAAACAAATTTAAATACGACTTTATTCTCAAAATTTTGGCAAAATCATTCAAAATTTAATAGAACGTTTTCTTTAGTGATATTATATAATTTGAATAAATTAATTAGAATAAATATCATTTAACTATTATGATCATGCCTATTATAAGATATTCCACTGTTATTTTCAAAAAAATAAAAGTATTCTTAAATATATATAAATTATAAGCTAATTATTTTTTCTAAAAATATGTAAATGTTACATTCTGAAGTTCTCAAGCATAAAATTTCTTTTCAAATTTATTGATGGAGCTTGGTATCATTTTAAGGCAACTCTTTTTCTTTAAAAACAGGGAAATTTAAATTTTTACTAAATAAATATAAGTTATAGCGAAGTGGCAGATACTTTTTGTAAATTTCACTTTTATTAATAAAAGGCTCATAAATTATTGATAATTATAAAAATTGTTCTAAAACTTATCGGCATAGCACTCTCAATTTAAATCATTATTGTTTCATAGACAAGAATGAACGGATAATTTCTGTTCAATATTAAGTGCTTTAAAATTTATCAACAGTTGTTTTAAATTATTTTTAAATAGTTTTTTCAGGAAAAATCATGGATTTTACGAAAATAAATTCTTTTGAGAAAATATGTGGTCTGCATGTTATAATTATAATGATCTTTGCTGAAAATAATGAACATTAATAATTGCTATTTTTCTTAATTTCTCTGCTCGAAGTTTTGCAAGTTTGTGTTGCTTTTCTAAGACACAGCTAAGCTTTTACTTTCTTATTTCTAGTCATTTTTAATTATAAAGGTATTTAATATAAAAAGAATAGATTCATTTCAATTATGTATGTATATAGCACACACTTACTAATGATATTGTTCTTATTATATATTTCATTGGACTTTAGATATTACTTAGACAATTTAATTAATTTATTATCATTGGCTCTAGTAATTATTATTTATTTTTTAAACTTTATAAACTAGAAAAAAATGATTATTGTAAAAATTATTTTACATTCGTATAATATTAGTTATTCTACCCTATTGAATTTCAGTCTTTTATAATATAGTAAAATATATTGTCTTCATAACGTAGAAAAAGCTATTTATGAGCGTATATAAAATATTTTTTATTAAGTATTTCATAAAGAAAATTCAGAAAACTTAAATGTTACGGATAAAAATTAGTTTTAAAATATCCTTATTTAATTAATTGAGAATGTTTTATTCATTATATTTGAAGTCTATTACATAAATACCCAACCAATATGCAACTTGTTAAGTAATGTCAGCTAACACAAATCAAATTATTGTAAAATTTCCCTGCGTTTAGGGTTATTTCTTTTTGTGATGAACAAGAGATCATTTCATTCAAACTATTGAAATTTTTTAAAAAAAGTAAAATATAAATGTTTACAAAAATATGAATATAATATTTAAAAATTATCTACGTCCATTTTTTTAAAACTAAGTTTTTTAGAAATTTTATTTAAAAATTTCTCCTATTTAGGATTCAGCAATGTGAACTATTATATGTATACATTATATAATATAATTAATAAATTTCACTGGAAAAATTATAAGCTAGCCCATACTGAAACTTCTATTAAGACGACGCAGAGATATCATTTCCCTTTCACATGTGATTTACATTGATGAATGTCAAGAGTTGAAATATTATCGATATTGCACTTCTTTTCTGGACGTGTTCAAGAAAGTCTTCTTAAAGTTGCAGTAGTTGCAGTAAGTGTAAGTTGCAGTAAGTGTTTTCTTAAAGTTGCAGTAGCTCAGACATCCGAAAATAATACATGTGTGGGTTTAACATTGTAATTATCATTTCCTTTTGATTTTGACCTTCTCAAAGAATATTTTAACAAGTATTTGGTCGTGTCAATGACGTCTATTAATCATGAAAATGCGAAAATGATTATGTAATGAAGTATTTAAAAATATCTTAAAATTAAAAGAACAGAAATAATAGTTAGTTCTATTCTTTTAATTTTAAGATATTTATTTTAAAATTAATTTTAAAATGATTTAATATATTTGTTCTATTTTAATTTTAAGATATTTAAAAATTATAGGAATATTACAAACTATTATTTCTATTATTTAAAAGAATAGAACAAATATCTTAAATTATTTTAAAATTAACTTTAAAACAAATATCTTAAAATTAAAAGAATATTACAAACTATTATTTCCACTCTTTGAATTTTAATATTAACGTTGGTTTCTAATATTCCCATAAAAACCCTTATTGTCAGAAATTAATTTTGATCTGTGTGCTTTATATAGTTTAAATAAAATATTCATAACATTTACTAAAATCAGCATTCCTTGAAATTGTGTCGTATCATTTCTCTTCTTTAAAAACGACATCACAATATTATCAGTCTTAAATATATGTTAATGAGAATTTCGGTGTAGAAACATTTTTAATTAAAAGAACTTTTTAGTTTTCCATTGAAACATCTAATTTAAAGTGGTTGTAAAATAAGCTTCATTAATTCTGAATGTTTCAGTAATTATATTTTAAAAATATAATAATAATAGTAAGAGCTCAATTAAAATTTGTAGTGCTTCGTTTTATGCTCATTACTTTATATTTTTACAAAAGTAGGAAAGCAGATATTCTTGATAGAAAAATAATACTTTATAAACAATGAAATGTAATTTATTAGTTTTTAATGAACAAATATCTAAATAACAGAACATCTAATTTAATTCGTTCTTAAAAATAGAAATAATAAAAACTTATTTAATTTGAAGCACTTCTTATTACAGGATGATTTGATTTAATCTAATAACATCTTTCTTTCAATTTAGTACTTTCACTTCTAATAAAATAAAATTACTAATTCAAAGCGTGGTTTTGATTAGAGCTTATTTTAATTATTTGAAAAGTTTCCTCACTGAAAAGATCATATATATCGCACTTCGTTGCGGAGATAACTTCTACACTCAATATCTGTATACCAGGACACTTTAATGATATTGGTGTTGCTATGTAAAACTACAATTTCATCAAAAAAATAAATCGATCTTTTTGGTATCTCATTCTTCAATACAGTCCTTTTTCTCATATTTTGACGAGAAAAATATGCTGAAGCATAGCAAATCATTTCAGGAAAACAAAAAATGATTAGAAGCCTATTTAAATCCGATTGCATCATGATCTTACCGATAACACGCAATTATATGATATAATTCCTCAATATGTATTCATTGAAGCTAAGGTATGGTTCCCAAATATTACGTTGATGTGATCAATTAACCTTTAAAGCCATTATACAAGCTCTTGCACCATAGATGGCATTGAACACACGCTTTTTTACATGTATGTGACGCATATGTGTAATTTTGAAAAGATACACGTGCAATTACATTCTGTGTTTAATCAAAGTAACCGGATTCCTGCTGCGTCTAAGTGGGAAACTTATGCACAAGGTCAAGAAAACTTACGTAAGTCCGAATTTTGAGTTCATTGCTTGTTTTTCTTCTCTTAAGTGGACCCCCGACCTGAATCTAATAGGACACAAATTCCACTCCTGGGGAAGAAAGAGCAGTGTGATTGGAAAAGTCGAAGATTTCGCATGGCCTTGGAGAAAAACGTTAAAATACCAGAATTCTCACACATAAATTAAGTCTGTGAAACAAGTTGGAACACTGAAGTTAAAAAATAATAATTTTGAAGTACAGTTTCTATGAAAAGTTATAATTATAAACCCATTAATATAAATTGTAACTTAAACTGCATTGTTGATTGTGCAATAATAACTTAATATAAGTTTTAGAACATTATATATGTATAGTGATGTAATTAAGCCTACATAAAGACATATTTAAAGTTCCAAAAAAATAATACAACTTCACTAGACTCTCTCTCTCTGCTTTCTTAAATCTTAGTGCTTTACTTCCTTTTTAGATTTTAATTTTATAAAAGCATTTAAGAGACAAAATAGCAAAGTTAAAGCAGTTTTAAGCTATGAATAAAGTTATTTTAGTTGCCTTCTTATTGAAAATACTTAACATTTAATATGTTAATCATGAAGATTTATTTTTTCTGTTGTAATTTAAAGAACTAATTCATTATTTTCATTAAAATTCTAAAATAACCCTTAAGTATAATATTTAGTATTTTCATAATTTTTCATATATATTAATGGAATATAGTCATACACACAAACTATATATTACGTTGGATCTTATAGTTGATTATTTTTAGTCTGTAATTCTACTTTTCTATCCTTCTTTCCGTAATGACTATCTAAAAATTCAATGAAACTTCAATTCGTACATCATAGAACATTCACTCAAGATTCTAATTCACGAATAAATAAATGAAAAAATTCCGAATCGTAAAATAAAGATGTTAATGAACTAAGAAATCCGCTAGTACAATCAATATATTTTTTCACTGTTATTTGATATTTTTATTATATAAGCCACCAAATAAACTCTTTTTGTTGGAAATCTATTCATAAAATTCATACGGACTAATAGAATAAAAAATGAATGACTTATTAGCCGGGCTTTGTGCCGATACATATGTCCTGCAAAGGGTCAAGGAGAACCATATACCCGTTCTTTTCAATTTGTCACCAATAGACCTATAGATACGTTTATCGAAGCGTTCACTGCATGGTACCCGTTCATGCGAAACCGTTACACGTCTCTCGGATCTCATCGGATCCGATTGTTTCATTGTAAAAACATATTGCCATAACCCCTTGCAACCTATTTTTTTAAGCCATAAGCTCCAACCCGTGGCAATAGAACGAGTATTTTGTAATAAATGTGTCCGATATTCTTGTGCATCTTGAATATTTTGAACATCATTAATTGTAACAAGTGTGAGCAAAAAAATTTTGAATAATAAATTAAAAAATAATGTTTGATTGTTCATTATTTATTAAATAAAATAAAAAAAATCAAATGAATTAAAATTGCGATTTAAAACTCGAAATGTAAATGTGTGTATTTAATTAGAGATACACTTTCGGGTTTCGACTTCCCATACATTACAATGCGCTTTAAAATAATGAAGCAAATTATACGTGGATTTTTTTTAAATATTGAAGTATTTTTGAAATATGGTTTTGTGAGTTAAAAGTACAAATTTTGATAAATATTGAAAACGGTTTCCCTAAATATTCTAAAAATTTCTAAAAAAAAAAAAAACTTTTTTCTAAACATATTGCAATTTTAGATAACATGAGCAATAATTGAAATAAAGTAGAAAATTTATTTAATTCTTTAGTTTTAGTTCATTATTTTTTTAATTTGAAAATATTTTTTAAAATTGTGTAACTATTCTACAATTAATTACTCTTTTTACATGAGATACAATGTTTAACTTAATGTATCAAATTAGTTGTAACTACATCTAACTGTTTTTAAAAAAACAATTATAAAACAATTATATGTTTTTGAAGTGTAAGTAAATAGCATCAGTGTTATTAGTTATTAATTTAAATGAAAAATAGATAATTACAGAACATAATATTGAAAATTTTAAAAAATTATGAAACTTGCAAACTATAAGATCTGTTTAAAAATAACATTCCTATCTCTTATGTATGTAATTATAGTATATAAGCTTAATCCCGAAATTATTAATCTTAATCCAAATAAAGATTATATTATATTAAAAAAATTATTTTTAAGCTTGTTCGCAATTTTAACATTAATTGATAATTATTTATAAACAATTTGAATTAAACTTATTTGGTCCTCTAAGTTATTTAACTGCTATAAATTAAATTATGATAAATTGTGTATTTTTTAATAATAAAATAGGAATTTATACCTTTGAAATTTCTATTAATCCATTTAATAAATAATAATGTAGGCTATTTAAAACTTTAAATTTTTAGCTTTTTTAACATATTATTTAATACGATTATTTCATTTCTCATCAATTAATGTATTTCAAAATGCTTATTTTTCATCTGTTAAAATTTTCAAATATTCACTGCAATTTAATGATGGTCATCACTTATATGAGGGAAATTTTTAATAATCAACTATTTTCAACTTTTCTGAAAAGTTCTCAATTCTTAGTGAAAGCTTTTATTGCCCCGATTTTCTTCAGATACTCCAATAAATGAATCTGATATCCAACAATAATGAAGATTTTTAATTTTGCAACAGCTGACTTGAATGTCAATTCGTTAACGTTTCAACATTGTCAAGCACCGCTACCATTTTAGAAGACCTTGCTATTGTTTAACTACAATTGATCTTTGTCTTTTGTAAACTGAACAGCCGTGTCAACTTCCATTGCGAGGTACACTTAAGCCTACTCGACCTTCCTATCTTAGGTAAAACCACTTTAACTAAGTTGTTTACATTTAAAATAAAGATGAAGCTTTATTTTCCCTTAACGTGCAGATAATTTTAAGATACAATGTATATCCACAAATATTTTAAGATGTATTTGTAACTGTATAGTGATGGAAAATGTACTTATTTTTTCATGAATCAAAATACAGTTATATACAATGAATGCCAGTTAGTTCTTAATTGTTGATGTTCATTTGCTGATTAATTTTTCAATTATTTTTGTTTCAACAAAAAAAATGGCTAAAATATCGGCAATAGTTTTTGTAACTGTGAACACTGGAAATAAGTAAATTCAAGAATGGATAAACAAATTTAAATGTGAATAATTATTCTCTAAATCTTAACAAATTAATTGAGAATGATTTTAATCAAGAAAAATTTATTTACTTTTTTAAAACTGATTTTGTCGTAATATTTCAAATAATATAATATAGATGTAATTTGAAGTTCTATAACATATAGAAATGCCATGTGAAATCATTTCATAAACTGTGAAAGAATTTTAATAAAAAAAAGCAATTTTCAAGAGAATATCTAGAAAAAAATTTATAGAAATTTTATACATATTTGATATCATTTGTAAATTAAAATTATAACTCTCTCTCTAATGTTACTCTATAATAGTCATTTAGTTTTTCCATGCTTCCTTTTCCCCCGGATGCGGAAATTAGAATTGCGCTCATAATAGAACGAATTTACAAACAGCGTTCGATAAATATGAAATTTCACAAATGAATCATTTGGTTTGCTTCCTTTTTTACATTCAATTTTTATTGGTTATGTGATAAACTTTCAAAACATTTTTTACTTAAATTCCATGCCAAAAATGATAGATCATGTGAAGATTAAAAATGACGATGACGAATGATTCATTTATATAAAAAAAACTTTCGAATATTTAAGTCGAATAAAATCATTTTCTTTCTTAATGCGAAGTTAGTGAAAGTAGATTTATTTTTATGTTGATAGGAAATTAATTTTCCCTCCTTCAATAAGCTCAGCTTGAAATGTTAATATAATTTCCAGAAAAATTTATTAAAACAAATTTCTTTGTCTGCTTTTTGTTGTTTTGTCTGTAAACATTTGAATTCTTCAATAATAAACTCAAGTGGAAAAAATATGAAGAAAATATAAGAAGAGAGATAGAAAAAAAAACTATTTTTAAAATATTTCTCTGAAAACTTCTTATGACATAAAGTAAACAACAATATTACACAGAAACTTGTTTAATTTAATTAAAAATTTATCTTGTTTTATTGAGATCCAATATGGTTGCATAACAAATTTATTTAAAATTCAGTTCAGTTTTCTAACTAATAAAGTATTGAATATACACTATATTATACACTTATGTATAAAATTTTAAAATATTTTATATTTAAATGTATCATAAATTATAAATAGATAAAAAAATTATTACCAATACATATACAGCTCTCAAATTTCTGTATTAAAAAAGCCACGAATTATAAGAGTTACGTTCTTAAGTGCTGAAATTATAATTCAATTTCATAACCGCAAAAAGTTTAGTTTTTGAAACGAGTATTAATTCATTACTGTAACAAAATGCAAATACAGTATAAATGCCATAGAGACTGTGTGATCATATCAGAAATTAATAGATATATTTAATTTAATAAAATGTCAAAGCGCAGACCACTTGTCTAGGGGTCAGAGTGCCTGACTGAGAATAGTAAGGTCCTGGGTTCGAATACCGGGCATGGATGTACTTTCTCTTTCTCTCTCACGTCTTTGTCCTTTCCTTGTATGTATGAATGGTTGCTTACCCTATAAACAGGTACCTATGGCATGTGGGTATTGAAAAAGTGCCAAATCATGGCTCAGTTGGAAAAGTGGAGCACCCCATACTGCCTGGCTGGCACTCGACAAAAAAAAATTAAGCATAAGTAATAGTTTAAGCTATGCATTTGATTTTAAAAAGTAAAATCGACTATATGAAGCATAATTAAAAAATTTATTGTTGAATACAGTGCATGCTATAGATATACTAATTATTCTTTTGTTTTATGCAAAATTAGTTCTCTATAAATAACTTTATGTAAGCCCATGTCTGGTTTTAAACATACATGTAAGCATATCAAATCAGCTCAAAAATAAATGTGTAAATAAAAAAAAGACTCAAAATTGCTTGAAATATTTTTGCTCAAAATTGTAATACAATAACTGAAATTTGGAAACTTTGGAAAAAAGAGCCGATTGAATTTCGATCATTAATTTAATGATTATATTTATGTTGAACTTCTCATTTTATATTACAAGTGAGTAATAAAAAAATCTTAATTTTTTTCCTGTAAATGGGTTTCATTTTAATTCACCAGCGTTATTACAAAATATATTGGTCGGCTAAAAATGTTCAGGATATTTTAAGAAAGATATATTCAATCTACATTTAACGCAATTGTTACTGCACAGCTTGATTGAAGTTAGAATCCATATTGCATATATATATTAGCTTGGGGAAAAAGTAATCCATTATTTTTTCGGTAGACGTCTGTAGTGATCGATATCTCGTGAGGTATCTATCAAACAATTTCAGATTTATGCTCGTTGGAAAGGTGACATTTGACACTAAAATATCCTCTTGCGGTTTTTTGTTTGATTAATTCAGTTACGAGTACAAGGTTTTAAAAATGGAAGACAACAAACAGAAAATTCGATACATTTTCGTTTTTCTCTTGTAACGGCGAAAAAGATAGCCAGGTGGCTAAAATTGTGAAAGGTGTTTATCGTCCTATATAAGACTGTAACAACCAGTTACGTACAATTTTGGTTTCGTCGATTCCGTTCGGGTATTTTTGATGTTAGAGATGCACCTCGCATGTGGATACAGCATCGTCAAAAATGTCTATAAAATATCAAAAATGATCGAAGTTAACCGCATGTCAGCAGTCGTAACGCGCAAGACCTAAAAATCTACATGAAAGCTGTTTCAAACCTTTTTACAAAGTGAATCCAAAAGAAGTTACATAAAGTTCACGTAAAAATAATGGATTTCTTTTACCCCAACCTAATATATATTCATATTGAACATGAATGCAACATATACGATGAATTGTAATGAAATATTCACATTTTTTTGTTTTGTTAGCTAAAAGTAATTCAAGGTCATTAAATTTTATTACAAATAAGTATGAAAAAATTGATGAAAATTTGAAAAAATATTCCTTTTAGAAGATATAAGTCTTGCTTTGTTTCATTCTGTGTTTTTCATCTTAAAATATCACTACAATTATTAATGATAATATTGCCATAAAACCTTTATATATCAATAACTTTTTAGTACTCGAATTTTGTCAATTTTTATCTGTTTTTCAATCTAATTAATGCCGTCGTATCATAGCCTCTTGATTTGTCTTCATTGGAAATAAACGTTTTTTCATTTATAATATACACCTAAGTCTGTTTTTACACGGTAGATTGGTTCCAGAAGAAGCCGTGTAAAAAAAAAACGTGTAAAAAAAGACATTGATCTTATACAAAAATGGGTGATTTGTTCCTAATCTCTAAAACCTATTAAAATTAGTGAAAAACAAGAATTTTTAAGAACAAGAATTCATGTTTATTTTATTAAATCAAATATATAATGCTTATTTTCACAAGCATAGTAATTAATGATAAAAAAGATATGCACTCTAATCTTAAAAGTAATATAAATTAAATGTACCAAGAGCAGTTGAGCCTTCTCCATTTCGAAGGCGATCTAAAATTTTAATCTTGGGCTCCAAAGAAATTGCCTTCCGTTTTAGTTTTATATCTGACATTTCCTTTTAGGGATACATAAAATATTTAACAAAATTAAAAAACATAAATAACTGAATAAATACAAAATATTTTTTGGCTTACCTTTTATCTTAATGCGTTAAAATTAAATTTAATGGAAAATCAAATTTGCCTGCAAAAAATTTCTTTACCAAACACGTCTTATTGCATTGACAGTTCACAAAATATTAACACGTTTCAATTGCTCTGACCAGTAAATTTTATTGTATGCACATAAAGGGAATTCCCCTACTTGTTTGTACGCGCTAAAGGGGAATTCACTTAAATCTTTAAGCTAGTGTTCGCAAACTATCGATACTATCGATGGTTTCAGACTTTTTTCTTTCATAAATACTTTTTTGTGATATGAACATACTTCGTAAAAATTAAATTTGACAAAAAAAATTTAAGTACATAAAATTTCAAATCGTGCTAAATGGAATAAAATCGTGTAAAAAAATTAAAAATATTCAATTTTCAAACCGTGTTATATCAAAACCGTGTACAAAAAGACCGTGTAAAAACAAAACTTAGGTGTATATTGTAAATCTCAACATTGTATGTTATTATAAATCATCAAGAACCGATGGCACAAGTAAAAGTCATATTGTGTTATTATTGAATATTTATAATTGTATCTCATTTGCTCGAATCTAAATGTTACCATT
>JAPDSC010064516.1:0-27616 GCA_026290005.1 Latrodectus geometricus
TTCCGGTTCCCCAAGAGACCAACCTTTCATCTACACTTGTTTTTTTTTTATGCAAAGTTAAAAGAAAAATAAAATAATAGAACAGGGCTGAGCCTTTTTAAGAAATTTTAAAGCCAGGTTATCTGGATACACCCTAAATTTAATATTTTAAAAGATTTTAAATTGCTTCAATTAGTTTTTAAATTGTTCACACTCCTAAAAACTTAAATTGTAGAATAATTTAATATTTCAAATTTTAAATTATTATTATCTTTTAATTAAAATTTTTTAATTTAGTATATAGTTTAAATACATAAAAATTTAGAGCTTTCAAATTTCCCTAGTTTTGAATGTTATTTAATTTTTGAAATTCACATTTAATTTTAAGCAATCAGAGCAGAAAATGAATTTAGAATTATAGTACGATATTTATTTTATTTGGATTTTCAGCTTAAATAAAATAAAGAATATTTAAAATGTATCGAAATTTCACTATAAATGAATTTGTTTTCCAAATAAAAATATTATTTTAGCATAATTTTTTTTAAATATTTCCAAATAATAATTCATATTCATTAGATCTTCGGGATTCATACCATTATGTGAAATCTACATAAAATCGTTTATTTTTTCTTATCCTCCTTCTTATTATATATTTATGTTTCTACGTTAATTATTTCATATATTTATATTGTTGTTTTCAAAATTGTGTCCATCGGTAATATAAAATAGCCTATCAATTAAAAGTCAAGTTCACCTATAGTTTCCAGAGGATTTTTATTAAATAATACGCTGACTTAATATGTCATATGTAGAGAATCCTATAAAAATCCCAAGCACACTCCCGGACAGTTAGATATGGAAAAGGCAGAATCCTTAAACTTATTTTTCTTTATTCAACTGAGATTGGATTATTTGCGTTATAATTTTTTTTTTTACGAAAGCTAACCAGAGCTTCTAAAATACAGTTTAAAGAAGATTAAAAATTAATGCGAAGATCCTTGGTTAAGGTAGAAAATGAATTCATGGACTGTTAAACTAATAGTAATTCAATTGAAAGTAGTTAGAATCAAAATAAAAAATTTTTCCTAAAAAGAGAGCAGATATACATGCATGCCTAGTATGCATGTCGATGTGTGTGCTTAGGAGTTTTCTGGATTTCAACCCTTGTGTAATTTGAATAAAAAGCTCAGGATCTATGAAAAGTCCAAGTAAGCAGTATATGAGTTGAATTATAAATTTCTCATAACATTTTTATAGGTGGTTGGAATATCCCGTAGAGGGGGTCAAATAACGAGCTTAAATTATTGATTACACAAAATTTCTGATCGTATTAAAACTTTATTTTAATGCACATTTTTAAAATATAAATTTTTAATTTTTTCTATTGATTAAATTTCGTTAAATTATGAAGCATGTCATAAATAACATTTTTTAAAATTTTATTTGTTTTAATTTTCCTTAAAGTTTTAAAATTTAAAATTTTTCCAGAAATTTAAAATTTTAAAAACATAAAAAAAAATTAAATTTAAAATTTTTTTAAAGTTGGACATTATTTGCGTTATTTTAAAAATCAAATTCATAAGATTTTAACTACATATGTGCTCTCTTTTTTACAATTTTGAATTTTCATAAGTTGGATAATAGTCTCCATTAAAAGATTGAGATTGAGACATGATCATATTTAAATGATCAAAATATTTTTAAAATTTCTAAAAACAATGAAAGCATTCTTCTTTAAATTTAAAATTCACTTAAAATACTTATATAATACTTAAGTCACTCAGTGCACACCGTTAAAAAAAAAAAAGAAGCATTTTATAACTTTCAATCACTCATACATTGTAATATTTGTTTTTACGATTTTCTCCATAAGCCAGAAATTGAAATTGAATTGGAATGTGGGTACAAATAAATCTCAAGTTTTCAATTTTGAATAATTTCATATTTAAAATAAATTTTCAAGCTTTCTCTTAATAGTCCATTTCATTTGTTTTAATTGGTGATACATAAAACGTTTTTTCCTAGTGTAAAACAAAGAAGATTCTATTATATTTACTATTGTTTTATACCAGAAAGTGAGGTGTCCGCAGAAGCTGATAGACTTGGCTTTAAGCTTCTATGAGGCAATCAAGCACGAAAATTCAAGCGACTGCCCTGTTCCTGTAGAGAAATTTCCAAGTGCTTGAGAAAAGCTGGGGATATGAAATGAGGGCACACCAAATGAGGGTTATGGGTATCTCAAATATCTTTGATGGGATTCTCATTAGGAGACGCATACTGGCCACTCTACGCGCACATTCCTTTCATTTTTCAGGTAGTCAACTGTTTGAGAACAAGTAGTATTATTCCCTCTAAAATGGTTTTCTTATGTGTACACACAATTTTAACACACATAAGGATGAAGACTCCATTACAATTCCTAAAGTAACTTCAGAATGGCACCAGAGAATGCTTTTTAGTGCAATATCCGAACGACATCCCTGGTCAAGGCTCGTCTTTTCTATCTAGTCTACCATGATATTTGGAGCTAGAGTATATGTACTTTTTAAGAGACCTCAAAAAAAAAAGTGCTTAAAAAAAGCACAGTTTCAAATCACAATTTTAGCTTTTTATTTTCTCATCTATAGAGGTGAGTTCATTTCTATGATTCCTTTAAAACAAGCTATTTTCTTATCCAGACCTCATTGCTAACTTTAAAGTGGAGAAAATGCTTCTAGAAAAAGCTAATCCCGACAGTTTAAATTGGTGTGATGAAAGAACTGAGTTGGATTTTACCTAACAAGTCCTGGTTAAACTTAGTTCTACATCGTGCGTTTATGAATGATTCAGTAGGAAAGAGTTTTTCGATCAGGAATTTTGTATGCGAGTACAGCAATGGAATATCCACTGAGTGACAACATGTAGCGTTTTCCGATGAATTATTTTTTATGCTCCATCGGATAAATGGACATCTGGGAGGCAGGAGCATTATGGTCTGGGGAATGTTCCATAATGCTCTAGCCTCCCAGAGAATGCCATCATGATATTCTCTGGGCTCATTCATTATTGTGGAAGGTACGATGAATCAGTACATTTAAGTATCTGTCCTTGCTGGCTATGTTCACCCCTATATGGGCATTGTTTTTCTTCAGGATGATGGCAGCTACAAGCAGAACAATGCGAGGTGTCATACAACTGGCAATGTGCGTTCGTGGCACCAAAATGATCTTCTTTAGCCTCCAAACTTACCCACTTAAACCCAATCGAGAATCTGGTATCATCTCGATCGAGTTAAATGTGCCATGAATCCTCACCCACGTAATCTGGCGCAGCTGGCCACAGCGCTGGAGTCAGCATGGCTCATTATCCCAGTGACCACCTTCAGAAATTTAACTTTTTTCCTGCACGTCTCGCAGCAGTCCATTCTGCGAAAGATTCTTATTCTGGCTTTTGATAGTGGTCACATTAATGTGACTGAACTGTGTAATAAATACTGGAAATAAGAAAAATAATTTTAAATGATAAAATCATAAAAGCAAAAATTGTTTAGATGATATTTAAATATATTTGTTGTCGCTATATTTTTTTTGATTGCTTTAGCCATAGCGTTCACATAATATTTTGATTCATTATAATATTTCGTAGCTGCAGCAAAGCTAGTTGTATTATGGTTACTGTTCCTGTCTTCGGCTTTTAACATTTCATGAATTCGATTCTTATTTCGGCCTTTGAGGTTTGTAATTCATTCCGTCTAAATAGTAACTGTATTCGTAAAACGACCATTAAGTAAAACAAACACACTAAACTAAAGGTTGCTAATAGGAATGTTCTAATGTATGTGGTGACATCATTACTTGATTATGATTCGAAATTACAAGGAAGATATTTAACGATTAATAGGGGTTAAAGTAGTGTTTCCCAACCTTTTTTGTGCCATGCCCTACCTAAGCATTTCTAAAATTCCAATGCCCCCCATGTAACATAATTTTTAATATTAAAAAATTGAATTTTTCATTTAAAAAATTTAAATGATAGGTTTTAGAAAGGAATCACCAGTAAATTTTTAACGAAACACAGTAAGTAAAATTTCAAAATGTAATGAAAAACTAAAATTAATTTTGAAATATTTTTAATAAAGATTTTTCTATAATAATTTAAATTTTTAATCCTTGTGCTAAATGCTTGCTGCACAGGTATCTTATGTTAGGTTCCAATTTGGTTGCATTCAGTCTCAAGTCTCCCTGTTGAGTTATATCCAGACGATTTCTTTACTTTTTTTTTTTTTTACCAGTAAATCATTTACAGCATTAAATCCACATTCAGCTATATATGAAGTTGGAACCAGTAACAACAGTTTTCTTGCACATTTGGTTGAATTTGAATATTTGATTTCTGTTTCCTCATAAAGCCATGCTATTGCTTTTATATTAAATAAATAAATTAAATAAACTAGTTTTAACTGACTCATTATTCTGCATTTCTGATAGTTCTTCTTGAACTGAATATATGATATATCAGACAAATCCACTAACGTTAGATGCATCATCCAGGTTAGTAGGCAATTTATTTTAAATCATTAAATCCTTATTTTAAATCAACCGGTAGAATTTTCAGATGATCGACAATAACAAGTAAAGCAGTACCATTTACTTCATACTTTTGGAGCCAATGAAACTGTTCAAAGTTTTTGTTGTTAACATATTTCTGACATAACTAAATATGTTTAAGGAAATCTAATATCTTCGCTTTTACATCAAAAAGAGTTTTATTTGTTCCTTGAAGTTGATTATTCAATATATTTAGTTTTTCAAAAATATTGGCTAAATAACTCACAAATGCTTTACCATTGAATGTTAACAGATGCTTCATTTCAGATTTGTCACTTAAAATATTACTAAGAATATCAAACAGTTCCATAAATTTTTTCTAGCAGTTCCCTTTTTAAGAGCCATCTTATTTCAGTTGTGAAGTAAAAGTCTTGTTGTGAAGTAAAAAAAAAACTTCAGTTGTGAAGTAAAACAAATGGTCCGCATTTTGTTCTTCACAAAATAGCTTGAAGAGATCCTTCATATCTGGTATTAGATTGAATAGCATTGATACACTTTATTACTGAATACAGTACTTCATTTTGAACCAGCGAGATGTTTTTAGCTCCAAGTTTTCCCTATGAATAACACAATGCACAAGAATCATTTCTGGATTCTCATCTTTCATCAATTTAAAGAAACCATTTTTCTTGTCCATCATTATATTAGGAGCCTCGTCTGCAACACAAAATACTATAGTTTTCATTGATATATTATTGACATCTAAGTAGTTTTTTAGCTTATTATATATATCTTTGTAGGTAGTGGTGCTTTCTAATATTTTACAGAACATTTCTTCAGGAAAATGTCCTTTATCAATATATCTTACGTAAGTTATCAATACTGCCTCACTGTCTATCAAAGTTGATTCATCCATTTGCACTGAGAAGTTTTTTGTTTCCAGCTTTTCAATAAGTTGTTTTTCAATATTTCCACTCATTTCGTTTATTCTTCCGCTAACAGTATCATTACTAAATGACATAGCTTTTCAAGAATTGTTTTAAGAAATGCTGATATTGACAGTTTTATTTTTGAATTCTCTCCTTTAGTATGGTGATTCCCCCAAACTTAGCAATGAATAAAGAAATTTCATAACAAGCCTATGAATTTAACGATTATGAGTTGAGCTATAAATAGAGACTTTATTTAAAGTTTGAAAGTAATTCAAATCTGAATTAATATAAGCATCATATTTCACCTTCAAATGCTCCTCCTTGTTTCATTGATTCGTTTTGTCAAGAATTGCAAGCATAAAAGACAAAAAAGAAACCTTTCATCATGGAGAGCAGGTATGAGCCCAAATTTTAAATTTTCCTCCAAATATTCAAATACTGACAAACTTTTTTCTTGCTTGCACCACTTATTTTAATATGGGCTAAAGAAATATATACAACATCAATTAAAAACTAAATGCATTTGTTAAAATTAATTTAATCGGACATAGAGTAAACATACATTAAACAATATATATTTATTTAAATGTATAAAACTCATTTATACACACCACTCGGTTAAAATAACATATTTTTCGACATATATCATGTCCAGTCTATTTTTTAATTGCACCCTTAACAATCAAATTTGCCCCCCTGTGGGGCATGTGCTCCACGTTGGGAAACACTGGGTTAAAGGTATGACTGTGTTCTTCGGAGTATAAGGTTCCAAGTTCGATCATAACCACTGTTGAACTATGGAATTGAATACTTCGCTTTAGCCATGCACGTCTGCTGGGGTTGGATGCTTTGGAATTGTTCGGGATTTCACCATTGAGACTAATGAATACGGCACGATTTCCGTGAAAAATCCTTTCGGGTAGCAATTGAGTTGTTGACGATAATATGACTTACAATGGGCCTTAGGCTGTTACACTGCCTATTTGGGGATGTCAAAATTTCTTGGTTGGACTCAACGTACCCTTGTGACAAGATACTCCTGTTCAGAACGAAAGATCCCAGTCACTATTGAACAAAGGGAAAAGGTTATTGCGTTTCTATTTTCTGTATGCACATCTATTGGGGTTGGAGATTTTTAGATTTCTTCCCTTGTGATACGTGAATACAACACACTATCAATGAAAAGTCTTATTTAAGGGGTGGACTCTAAAATGTTTTACAACAGCCATTGCCCATTAGGCTGCCTACTTGTCATGGTCAAAGATAGTTTGTTTATTGGTATGACAGCAATCTTCTGAGTGAAATGATCTGGATTCGATCTCGAGTACTGTTGAGCAATCGGAGATATAGATATACTTTTTAGTTGCAAACATTTCTATTAAAGTAAGTGCTGGTCAATTTTTCTTTTTTATGACACGTGCATGTGTTCCATTTTTATCAAATCCTCCTGGAAGTCAACTCATGGTGAATATTAAAGAAAAATCATCTTTAAACAGTTGGCTGTTCATTAAGTGGTATCAAAAGTGGTTAATAGTGCTTTGCATTTTTAGTCAGCAGAAATAAGCGACACGAAACGTGTCGCTTATCGTAGTAAATTAACTTTTAACTCTTTAAATAAATTAGCTCATTTTCCTAACTTAATCACTCTTTCAATTAATAGAATTTTTTAAATTTATTATACAAGCAAATAGACATTTAAGTTAAATGTCGAAAGCCACTTATCTGCTAAATTGAGCGACTAAATAAGCACAATTTAATTTAACTGAAAACATTAACGCTCTTAAAGAAATAAACTTTTTCTTTTGTGTTGCTAAGACATTCTAAACGAGCAACATCAGAAGTAGTTATTTGTGAATTCTTTCATTTTAGAGAGAATTACCTTTCTCTTTTGAAAATAATGTATCAAAAAATAGTAAGGTGGTTGAAAAAAAACATGAATTTTCTTTTTTCATGTGACATAAAGAAAAAAAGGAGGAAGAGAATGAAACCTCAAGCAAAATTAATTTAAACGAAGCCATTTAGAAACAGCTCAGTTTGTGGAACTGAATAGTTATAGCTTTGGCCTTCAAATTGGCAGTTCGTGGGTTCGATTTCCATTTGAGAAGTGGTTGTTTTAGTGATTAGAAATTCATTTTAAAATGTAGGACTAAATGTATAAGCCTTCGCGTGTAGAAGTTAATGTAGGCAAGTATGATATAGATACTAACTATGAACAGTCAAAAGAAAATGAAAACAAGAAATATAAGCTACAATTTGTTATTAAAATAATAGGAACACCTTAGATTTATATAAAGAATATTTTATAAATATTTTGAAGGACCATCTTTGGCATGTATCCAGCGAAAAACCATAAAACGGCTGACCATATGACGATTCATAAGCTGCACCTTCGGCAGTTGGAAGAAGATAATCATGATCATACGTTTGTGCAGTTTTCTTCCAAATGTTGCACCCTCTTGTTGCAGGAAAAAGTGTGAGCTGCAGTGGCTCAGTAGTTTCACGCCCCTTCCAATTAAAATCAGCAAAGTGAAACATCATTTGTCGCTGCAGTGATTGGGAGTATGACCACATTCTCCTTCACTAGGTTACTGGAGTTCCGTGGGTTGAGGACGCGTCCACGTTAATCTGTGACGTCCAAAGTCTTTACAGCCTTGTGGAGTAGATGTGGAAAAAAGGTTGGCAGCTCAGATGTGACCTTGTCACTTAACCGTGGTTCAAAGTTATGATGCTCTTGGTGATGGACGAGTTTTCCAAACTCGTAAGGTACAGTCCGGAGGTCGCCTGCATTATTATATATGTATGTGTTGGGAAAAGTGCGACAGACAGTTTTGCTGACCATATTATTTTCCTTCACTTATCAATCGAATTTAATCTTTATTCCAGAAATTGAATAAAAACAAATCCAGCAATCTTTTCCTTTCGCTGGGTCAAAGCACATCTTGGGATAATAAACAACGAAGAAGCTGACCAAGAGGCAAAAGAAGCGACAACCCTTGAAGTCATTGGAGTCCAAACTCAGCAGGCAGCAATTTAAAACCCTGTCTGCGGAAGCTGCAATTGAACAGTGGCAGAAACTATGGAACAAATCCAATAAAATTTGAATACTACACTCCTTCGTTCCAACTGTTTCAAGGAAAAAACTACTGGCAGACTTCTACGTTAATCCTAACAGGACACATGATTCCTTGACACGTACCACAAGAGATTCCATCGAAAAACAGAGACCTGTCCCCATGATGACAAGGTACAGACACCAGAACTCCTGCTACTATCATGTAAGAAGTATGATAGCATACGGAACAAATTTTCCCACAAAATTACAGGAGCGAAATACTCCATCAGCTGATAGAATACATAGAATTCTGGTCGGGAGCTAACGAGATTCTACAGAATGAGATCCAACTTCAAATGGAAATGTAATTAACAGAAGTTTGATATCCCTCTTCTAATTGAATATATTGTAAATACCTTGTATATATGTTCTGCATGTATTTTTCATATAAAGACCACAGGTGCCCACAAATCATCCAGTTAGAAACTCAATGGAGCCCAACATTGGCTCGCCAACTTTACCTGCTTGATGAATCACCCTCCTGTGGTTTGGTATTTACCACCACTTTCGGTCTCCCATTTTATCCAGCTGGGCTTGTGAGTTCCTGCTTCACCAGGCCCTCACGTTCTTGGTTTCCTCTCAAGTTGCAATCTGCAATGACGCTCCATCACTGAATACCTTCGAATGGGTCGGCGCAAACTCAATGTTATCAATCGACGAAGTTTTGTTAGTGAGATACCAGTGTAGGCGACGTTTGGCATAAATATTTGTGAGAAATGTCTTAGGATTGGCTGCTTTGCCGTATATTCTAAGTTTATGAAGGAGCTACTAACTGTAATCATTGACTCAGGAGAAGCCAGATGGTGATTGAGCTCTGCGGTCATTTTTGAGGCAGTTGTTCCATTTTTAGACATTACAATCCTTTTCAGTTTATTGATATTCTCTTTTCATTCACTATTTTGCTTTGTTAAACTTGAGTTCCAGTGCTTTGTGCATGCTGTCATGACTTCAGGCATCGTATCTCTATAAGTGAATAAATATTTGGAACGCATTTGTGGTCCAGACACTTTAGCCTATTTGAAAATCTGAGATATTCAAATAGGCCAAACTGTAAAAGCAAGTCTAGATTTTAGAAATATACAAAATATAACTTTAATAATGCTATCACATATCCCCAGAATAAATATATTTCTATTTATTTATTAAAAAAAACTGGTAACTACATTTACAGTCCTTACGAAGCGTATTCAAATACGTCACTTTTAACTATAGGTGTTTCCAATATTCTAACAACCACATAAAATTAAGTTCATTTTTTCTAAAATAAACTGATTTTAATCTTTTTCTGCTAAAATTTCATTATTCATTTGCTTATATGCATAAATTTATTTTGAGTGATATTTTAAAATGAAGTTGAAATTGCAGTCTCATTAATAGCTCTGTGACCTTTGGTTCCATAGTTTGTGGATTCGATTCTAGTTCGATTCGAGCGTTTATGTGTAGAGGTTAGTAATCCACGTTGAACTTTATGTCCCAGTCTATTTAGCTCACGTGTGCAAAAGTAAACACAGAGTTCCAAATAAACAATTCAAAAATAAGCAAAAGTTCTTCTTGAAGATTATACTACATAATGTACAATGAAACTCATGTAGTTGTCTCTGAATTGAGAAAAAACATCTCATTTCCATACTTTTCCCATTTCTGTCAAGATCCATACAAAACGAGCAAATAATTAATATTTATACTCCCTGAATATCGTAGTTTCCAAATGTGTTATTAAAAGAACCGCTAGATGACTTTTTGTTTTATTCTTTTTTCCAGGGCTAACTTACTTTTTTTACACTATCTATTAAATTTTATTTTTATTTATTGCACTTGAAACAGGAAAAAAAATATCATAAAATACAAATTTGAAAAATCTTTATACATTTATTTGCATACATTTTTTCATTAAATGTAATGGAATTTACTATGAAAATAATTTAATTTTACAAAAAAAAAAAAAATATTTATTCATAATGGGAAAATCTTCATTGTGTAATTGTTTTATTGTCATTTTTTTTTTGCTTGCTAGGACTGATAAAATAAAGAACTAAAACTTAAATGGATTTCGAATCACTACAAATACCAGCACCCAAATAAAAAATCGAACTCATGAACAGTTCAAAAGCAAACCATTCAGTTATTAGCAGTGTGAACAATCCAATTCTTGTGAAGATGAATATTATTTTGATAAATCATTGTAAAAAGTTTAAATTTACTTTGGAAAAAAATAAATTTGATAATAGAAAGTTTGAAAGTTTTTTGCTGATATATATATATATATTTATGTATTGTATACATATAAATATGTGTATATAAGGGCAGAAGTAATAACGGGCCCTCAATGTGTGTGCCAACAATTACGAAGATGGATCCTCGTAATTCAAAAGCAGGGATCAAACAGAAAGGCACACAGACTTCATCTACCAGGCCTAGAGGTATGATTTTACACAGAGGACATTGCGATCATAACATATTTAACATGCCCCACCTTTATTAGTCAACACGACGAATCTTCGGTCTGGTCCACTATATATATATATATATATATATATATATATATATATATATATATATTATGGTCAATGTATTACTACACCATACAGGAGATAAAGTAATCGTTAAATAAAATATTTTTATTGTTTTTGTTTGCTCAAAATTGTTTTTATTCAAGTTTTACTTAAAACATTTATAAACTTATTATTTAGTTTAAAATTTATATATTAGTCAATAAATGTGGTATTTAATAGACCAATGAAATATCATATCTGAACAAATCTAAAGATAGAAAAAAACAATAAAGTTTAATAAATAAATAAAAATGCTCGTTATTTGAAATAATTTTAATTAAAGGACATTAAAACATGGTTAAAACAATGCTGAAAAAATGCGTTAGTTATAGTCCCACATTTTCATTATAGTGGCAAAAAAGTTCTTCAAGCTCTTCAAATCTCGGAACTTATATATGAATTAAAATTGATGAGTCTGATTGGAATTTTTTATTTATTCCCCAAAACAAATTTCGCGGATTTTTTAGACCCATTTATCTGAGCAGCCACGTTCTTTCATTTTCCTGCATTCTTTTTTTAGGTAATTGTTTAAATTTTTGCAGTTGCTTGCTGCAGATAAAACAGCATTCATTCAGTTCATTAATTTTAGTTTCTAGTTAAAAAGCCGATTCATATTATTTTCCAAAATAGACATTTATTATCACCAAATAAAAGAATTCCTTCACTCGCCCATTTGTCTTCATTAAACGAAGTTCTGCGGTCATAAAGGTCACATCTTATTCCACAAATTAACCTGTCAAATTCAATTATTTAGAGCTTATTCTTTTCCATTCAGACTCTTTTTTTGTCGGTTTCGTAATTGGTGCAACCTTAAACGCTTTTCACGGATGTAATCATGATATAAAGAAGCGCTATTTGATGAAAGCTACTATAGATGATGTATGTGTCTGTATTATACTTCTTAAAGCATTTGAGACTGGGAATAGAAGCTGATATAGAATTAATTTCAAATAAAATCTTTTTGAGATAAAATAAGTGCGGAAGAAAAGTAGCATTATAAGCTGACGATCAACGGAAGACATTGATGCATTATGTTGATTTTAATTTCATCAAGGTAGGTTCAGGTTGGTTTTTTCAGCAATCAATAACAATATATAATTTTCTCATGACATTTTTTGTCATTGTCAAATTTAATGGAGATTGGTCTCGTCATTATAAATGTTATTTTATCGTACGCTTGTTATTAATGCAAAACAAGTATTTTAAAATGAATTTCAATGTTACACTTTAGTTTGTTAAATAATATCTGAAATAATTTTAATTCTATATCAGCCTCTAATTCTCAGCCTGATATTCTTTAAAAAATATAATTCACAATATCATCTATTTTTCCCCCTTACCTTCAACAATAACGCATAGATGACAGTATTAAAATGGGAATAAAAACACGTCTTCGCGTTCTTGTATCGAATAAAGTTCCGGAATGGTGCACATCTTTGTATAAGCTATTTTACCTTGTGTTCAAATCAGCATTCATCACTGTTTAAACTAATCAATAACAAAGTGAATAGTTAAAATTTCATAATGAAACAATAGCGTGCTTTAATTTAGCCGAATACCGAATTCTTGATAAAAGTTTCATTCCATTCTGTACAGATATTTTCAGTTCTACATCGACCGAAATGCTGAGCAGGTAGATGAATGGTTAGTGTTCTTGTCTTCGGGTTAATAGCTCGTGGGCTTGAATCCCACTTTGATTTGGATGTCTGTATTGAATCGGAATCCACTTTAAGCAATGGATGCTGGTTTAAAGAGCCTACGAGTGACAGAAAACTTTGTGATCGTTGAGCGACAAACAAACCAAACAATCTGCAACGAACATGCGAAATAAAGATTTTTTAAATAAATAGCTTCGAACGTTAATTTTTTGTTTGAAGCAAACTCATATTCTGAATTGAAATATTAGGTTATTCGTAACTGTCAAAAATATATTTAAAAGAAGAGACTGCAGTGACTGGTTGTTTCGGGCATTCGTTGTCCTCAGGTAGTGAGTTCAAATCCCGTGTTCACTAATGGCGGCTAGAGCACGTTAAATAGCTCGTGTTTGCAATCCCATTCATGCGAAATGATATTTCTGCCAATGACAGGCCATGTCTTATGGTCTTCTCGTTGGTTCCTGCTTCTAAATTACGAAGACCCACTTTCAGTACTACGATGGCACACTCGCTGTGTATCACATTACATAAGGTCCCATCACTTCCTTCCCTTGTAGCGCTAAAAGGTAGAAAATCTTAGTAGTCAGGCGTTACAATAATATCTACATATTTATAAGGAGCTTAAAATAGCCTAGTTGTGAGACGCCATCTAGATAGGGCTTTTTTTCAATGAACGATTATGAATTGGACATCAGCTATACAAGGGATGGTGCACAAGGAAATGAATGCACAATGTATTGGGTAGTAGTCTGTTATCTTGAATTGGGAAGATCTTTGAATAAGGTAAGTTAGATTTGCGGTTTTGTTTTCTAAATACTCATTTTTCAAGAAGAAAATTTTCAAACAATTGAAAATTTTTCGGTGATGCAACCACTTGACTTAAATACGCTATGAAAATCCCTGTAAATAAAAAATAAATATATGCTATGTATTCACCAACGCCTAAACTATAACTAGCAATGCCTTACCCGAATCGAATCTATAAACTGTTGAATTCAAGGCTTAACTAATCAACTGCCAGTTCTAGATAAAGAAAAAAAAAAAGGAAGACTGGAAAATGCTAGAATAAAATGATGCATCAAACGATAAAAATTTTAAATATTCTCAACCATTCTATTAGTTTGATTTATTTTGTTCGTTTTTCTCCTTACATTTACCAATAATTGACCTAAATAACAACCCTTCAACTTGTTAATTCAGGCCCTGTTAAATGATGAGATATTTAGCTAACAGATGAGTTGGAGCTAATAACCTTCTATCCAAGCATCTTCAAGAAAGTTGGAAGAAAAAGCACTGAAATCTGACAGTTAAACGCACATAGGCTCTTGCTGCAGGTAGAATTCCTGTGGAGGTTAAATAACGGATTGGTGAACCTCTAGGAGAAATAGCAATATTATTTATACGCAACCAGAATCTTACCCTGATTCAGTTATACACTGTTTGGTATTTAGATTATAATTTGCATTTCATATCCTAATGTACAAAAAGATTTACTCTTAGAACAAGTCTACGTCACGTAAAATATTATTTTCAATACCGGATATCGTTTTCAACGTAACAAGCTCCATTTTCTCACTATTATCTATCAAAACAAAAACTTCCCAATCCCGGCATGGGCCACTTCCTCCTGAGATCCTCATTAAGCCTTCTTGAATGGCCATTTCTACGATTTACGATGAGCTTGAAGAAAGAAACATTCATCTCCTGTTGTGTTCTTTCTCATTCGCGTGTCTCTTGAACCACGTGATCGCGTGTCCGGTGACACGTAACAAGGGTTGCTGACCCCCGAATTCATCAATCAGAGGTCAGCAGACGACAGGTTAGGGAATGTCGCGGGCACTTGTCTCTTGTACTTCGGTTTCGTGCCACAAATGGAAATCGCTTTACTTTCCGAGAAGCCCCTCAGTATTCTGAATGCATTCAGAATATGTATGCGATACTTAGGCTTTACATACTTCGTTTTTGTCCTCCGATAATACCCTGTAAATGGCATATAATATAAAGGGTAGATAATTTTACAGAATTAGATTGATAAAGATAGCAATAGGTTTATATATATATATATATATATATATATATATATATACGATGTTTAATTCCAAATTCATAAATATTCATTGTTGTTTTTTTTGCGCACCCTAATGCTTATTAAATGTTTTTTTATGAGAGAAAATAAATTAACCTTTAACTCAAATAAAAAATGTTTGATATCGTAAATTCAAATGACATCGAAGCCGGATATGGCAAACGTAATCTTTTGTCCTTTAATGATTCAATTAGTTATTACGAATCATTTTAGCTAAAAATAAAAAAAATGATTTATTCACATTTCTATAATTTTAATTTCAAAAAATGAATCACCATCATTAAATCATTTGAGTAGAACATAAATATTTTTTCAAAACAAATTCCATTATTCATTTATGAAAAACTGACGTAATACCATTAAATATTACGTCAGTTTTCAACATTTAGAACAATATTTCAAATCAAGTTTTAACTATAAATAGAAAATGATTCCATTGAAGTGGTACGATGGAGAATAATTTAAAATAGCTTCTGTAATTTATTCTACTATCCTACTTCCATCACGCATTAATCCGCCGGAATAGATCACGGCTGCCATTTTCAATGCTAAGGTTATCTCCCTCGCGGAAGAAAATAGTATGTGGAGAGTTGGAATTTTTGGCTTGCTGTTTCAGCTAAACAAATGTAGGTGGATGCATACCCGGTAGAAATTTTTAATAGTCATCTAAATTGGGGAAAGATAGGGACGCCAACGCATTTTCCTCGAATTTTGAGTTATTCTCAGACACGTCATATGTTGTGGTTGGCGGAGGAATATCTTTTATTTGAATCAACTTCATGACTTTCTGTATATATATTCATGTTCCTTTTTCACTCTCTCATTTAATTCTAAATGTTGCCCATATGACCTTTATAATATACGTTCTTTGCCATCTAACGAATAGAACGAAGAGCATTTGTCTCATAAAATACGAAGAACGTTTATTCGAATATTTAGAATATTTAAAATATTTTGTAAACGAACATTTCTTATAAAATAGAAATATAATGGAATTTTTCTTTATTCATCTGCGAGATTATAGAAAATTTGAACTAATAATGATTTTTCTTCTCAAAGAATACCGTAAAAAAGATTAATATCAGTCATTTAAAAAACTAAAATTTCACGTCATGTTCTTGTGAATTGTCGAATCACGTGATTTCTTTCTATGATTTGATTTGGTTTCTACGAAAAGCTCTATGATCTTGTTGATGGTTTTATTGCACTTTTCCGAAGAAAATCTTTTTTAGGCTCATTTTAAAAAAAATTTGGGCTGGTTACATACATTTTTCTTTCAGTATAAATATGCAAAATAATAAAAAAAAAATAAACGAAAATAATCCTTATTACTTGCTTAAGCAATGAAACTTTTATTTTTTAGACAATTTATAGCTTCTGAGCGAAGTAATGGAATTTCTATGTTTTATATAATTGTAATAGAGATTTTCTCAAGCTGATTAATATTGAGAAATAATATGCATAAAAGTCTGTCTTACTAAATATGCTTCAAATAATATACTGTAATATACTTAAATATTCTAAAAACAGTAATCTAAAATGATGTTGATAGCAAAAATGCTGTTCCAAATTGTAAAAATTGACGTTTTTTTACCTACAATTTATATTATCGCTTTTTTAATTTTAATGCAGCTTTGATCATTATTTCGTGATCATTATATTAATGCCACAAGCTTCTTTACATCAATAATATCTTTCTATGTATTTTGGAAATTTATATTGTCAAAAATATTAACATTAATTAATTGCGTTTCTTCATTTGTAGTATTTATAATTTTATTTTATCACTGTACAGCCTGTTATCAATGTATAACATTCTAACGATATTATATTGCTCATTTTGCATAATAAAATAAAAGTTTAATATTAACGTTAGCTACATGGATATTCAAAATTTATGCCAGTTAACCAGTGCTTTATGGACTTAAAATCAACATTGGGCATAGATGCTTATCAACATTGGGCAAAGAAACATTGGTTCTGAAACTAAAAAGGTGTGATAAAAGGCATTTAACATTGGTCTATGTATCATTTTAAAATTTTGATTACAGCGATTATGGATGATCTGAATATAAGTAATTTAAATGATTTATCATCGTTCGGAATTCTACTCGCTTCAATAATGGAGTCGTGTGGTATTTTCCTCGTTAAAAACTGATCTCAATGCACACGTAGGGAAAAATATGTTTACATTAGATTTCCCTTTCTTTTTAAATCTCAACAATTTTTGTTCCAAAAAATTATATTTATTTTTCCATTTTTGAAAAAATTCACTTCAGTGAACGCGTTTTTGGTTTTCACATTACGCCGCAATTAAGAAATGCACTGAAAGATGAATGAAGAGTCCAGACTTAGTTTTTAATAACGTAATTGTTAAAAGAAATTTTTAAGCTTTCCGCACTCCATGCGATTAATTTAAAGCTTTATATGTGAAGCATCATTTTATGAAGCAAACCAGCTTTCTGAACAAAGCTAAGTAAAGTAGTAAACATATCGTTATTTTCTCCCAATCTTAAATTTCCCGCGAAGGGTTGATGGTTTTACTGAAAACCAAAGTTCGTGGCTATCGGCTGACTTTTTTTGTACGTGTTTTATATGCTTAATAAGCAAATATGTAAAATAATCATGACAAAAAATTAAAGCAAATTGCAGTTTTACAGCATGCAAGTTATGGAGTTTTACCGTTGTTATATATATGTTTATATATGCAAATTAGCAAAACTTTTAATTGAATAAATATTAGTTCTTAAAACAGTTTACACATCTTTTGTGTAAAATAATTAATTTATATAAATAGAATTAAAGTGTTAAATGTAAGTTTATACAAAGCGTTAATTTAACATAATACCTTAAGAGATAATCTTTTCTGAGAGTTAATATCACCCGAATTTTTTGCCGAATCTTAGGAGCTGATTGTCTTGGCTAACAAAATATAAATTCATTAATACATCACTATGAACAGCTTCCCGGAGAGAAAGTACGGAATTCGATTCCAGTCAGGATTGAACATTGGAAGATGAATCTTGAGCCTGTATTTCCAGCAATGAATTTATTAATGTGAGTGCTTGGGAATTATTATTATCTATTAAGACGGTTAAGATGATAATATTTAATTATTTTATATTAAGACAGTGACTGCGTTTCATTATGAAAAGACGTATCTGTATACAAGGTGCTACTGATGTACGACAACATTTTAGAGATCTTAGGTTGTTAAGCTGTCTTTAGCATGCATTTTTTAAATGAAAATGTATTTTTTTTTTTTGTGTGTACATGAAAGCCTAACTACTGAAAGATGTTGCTTAGGCTCACTTAGGCTAAATTGTAGAAGATTTGATCAGAGCGAAAGATCAAGGATTTGATTCTAACCATTGTTAAACAACGAGAGAGATGAGACATGCTCTTCTAACTTTCTTTATCATCATTATTTCATTTTTCATCTGTCGGATAGAGTGATTGAAAATTTTCCGGGTTTCCTTCCTTCTGAATACGGTTCATCTACGAAAAGTCCTCCTCAAGCAAATTACACGATAAGCATTAAAAATGACGCACAACAATATTAATCTATGAAAGCTTTTAATTTCGAGGTATCAAAGATTTTAGTCATTTAATTAAAGCTGTGTGTTACTTTGTACTAAGTAACAAACAACTTCTATCACAGAATTATTTACTATTACTTTATATCAACGAATTTATATTAGTCATTAACTTAACATTATGTGTTACTTTATACTGCAAGACTTTTTTTTTCTATTTTTTTATGGGCCATTAATTGTGTTTTGTAAGAGGGAAATTCTAAAGTTCAAGCAGACATCGTTTTCAAATAACCTGTTGGAAAAATTCTGAAAACTCTCAAACACTCGGTTAGATAAATGCTTAAGTAAATTCAATCCTACAGTTTAGCTGGCGCAGTTTGTCCTTATTTGGACCTTGAGCCATTAAAACTAACCAACCTAGTTTCTTGTTCATCGTATCGACATAAATCATATTCCTAATTTAAAAATGGTTGAAGACCTTTTCTTAATTTAAAGATGAGACTGGCCTTTATAAAACTATGTTAGTAAAATACATAACAATTTTACATGACCAATACGCTAACATTAAAACAGTTGTTATTTTACTTAATATATAACAAAATTAACGTAAAGTATTTATACAATAAGATAAAACTTCAGTTCAATGCACGCAACTGCTAAAGTGCCGCCACACAAACTTTTAGCAGTGCCACACTACCTTGAACAGTGCCACATTACCTAGAACAGTGTCACACTACCTAGAACAGTACCAACACACATATCTTTGATCAGATTGATTTCGCTGAAAGAAAAAAATTATATTTTAAATTCTATAAATCGTATGATTTAACTTAGAAACCAATTTTTGAAAGCAACAAATTAGATCCTTTAAATAATTATGTATTATCCATAAAGTTATTAATGATTATAATAGTATTTGGATTTAATCGAATTTAATTAAAGACAAAAAATAATTAGTGTTACTCCGTTTTGCTGAGGATCTACAACTGAAAGTGAATTCCGAAATCAACTTCTAAGATGTGATTTGACCAATAAGATGATTTCAAATATCAACTTCTAAAACGGGAACCCATGAGCGTTTGAAACGTAAGTTAAATAGCTAGCAATTCCTTTGTCTGTATATGCTCCGTACAAATAATTGATATTTCCTTGTTCTTTTTTCATTATTGCTATTGCTATAAAATGTTTGTAGGAAACTCTATATTTAGTTCCTATTAAATTTGCGAAAATTGCTAGTACATTTTCTAAAAGAAATTTATAGGAAAATTGTGCATGGAATTTTCCTTTCAAAACTGTTTCCATTGGTAAAGTATCTTCATGCTCAATATTTCTAATTATAAAATATTTATTTTTTCATTGATATCAAAATAGTACAAATACATCATATCTTAATATCAAATATAAAATTTACTCATTTTAATTTTTTTTCCCTTTTGTCTCGAGTGTCAGCCAGGCTGTTAATATAAGGTGCACTGCTCTATTTTTCCAACTGAACCATAATTTAGTATAGAGTCCGACTTCCCTAGTACACACTTGCCATAGGCACCCGTTTATAGGGTAGGTAACCATTCATACTCCATTCATACAAGGAAAGAACAAAGACAGGAGGCATGCTGACCACTAGATTGGGTGGGCGGCACTCATTTTAATAAATTAATAATGGGAATTAAGTAAGTTTAATTTCTTTATAGCGCATGTCTTATTGATTTGTGAAAAACCATTAGGTCATCATATAAGGAAGGCGTGATTTCTGTAGTTTATCGTAAAGTTGTAAAAAATAAATTCTTTCGTTCTGCTAAACTATTGAAAAGTTCTGGTGGAAACGAAGTTCTGTTCTCCAACTCTCGATTGCCTTCTGAAATTCCATGCCGTGAAGGGCGAAATCCCAAAATAAAAACCACGTCTATTTGAAGAAAGAGTTAAGGTTAACTGCTCTCAGGGAGAAAATTCGTTTGCTTTTCAAACCGACTTCGAAATTATTGTTTTCTTCTACTTTTTTTCCCTTCTTCATCTTCAAGAGCAATTTTTTTTCTTTTCTACTTTTTCACATGAGTAAGCAAGACCGCACACAAACATTCGATAATAGCGGAAAGAACTGTTTTCACTTTTTTTCTTTCCCTTTCTGCCAGACGACTTTTTTCACTCGACATTTGACCTGAAGTGAAGAGATCTTTTACGTCCTGAATGACGATGATGTGTGGAATTTAGGAGACTCTTTAGCTGGGTTTGTGTATAACTATCTGTTGGGGTGAACGTATCACGGTTTTTTAAAATGTATTTACCTTTTCCTTTACCTAGCCCAAAGTTGGTTTTCTAAAATGTATAAATTATATTTGTGATCATATAACGGAGGGGTAACAAAGCTTCTTGGTTAATACTGTAGGCAGAACTCCTCTATCACAGTCAAACCAAAATAATGGGAACACAATTTTTTCAACGAAGCAATTTATTGTTCGAACATAGAACAGATTCTGAATATAAATATTTTCTAAGTTCGTACAATAAATTCTGAATATGAAGCCATCAAAATTACGTTAATGATCCATGTATTTAATATAATTTGAATTCATGTACTTTATATCCCTTTATTTCAAATTACAAATTTAATAATTAAAATGAAATGTATAAATAGATATGGGACATTTATTCTTACAATAATTCATATATTTTTTAAATTTTCTTTTTCCATTTGAATCTTCATTTATAAATATCGTTTTCAACTGCTATTTAGAGAAAGCAAATTTCTTTTCTACCCAATTTTTCGGGTTGTCATATAAGATGATATAACACTACAGGAATTTTTCCTATGGAGACTTGTAAAATACGTAGCTTCACAAAATAAAATGCCGATGAGCATTCGTGACTTAAAAGCTAGGATTACAACCCCACAAGCGGATTATCTCTGGCGGTAGCAGGTCAAGTATGGAGACCTTCTATTCGATCCTTGCTTTTAAATTACAAAGACTTCCACCTGACTAGCAGAACCTAACACTTAAATAAGTTCAGGGGAACGGGGCTAGGTAGAGGGAAATATGCTGATACAACATTGCTACACTAGTAGACATGTTTGCTCATTCCTGGCGGGAAATCTATAACTACCACCATTTTTCCCTTAAAAAAGAAAAGGAAATCTTTTATTAACTAGCTCCTCAAAACTTAACTGAAAATTAATATATTATTTTAATATAATGTCACAATAAATAATAAATTAAACTAATCATTAAATTTACGTTTATCATTTTCTGAAGTATAAAATCAAAATGAGTGACATTTTACAAAAATCCTGTATAATTATTCAAAATAGTTCTGGATATTATTTAAACGAAAGGGAATATAAGTAAATAAGGGTTCGGTGTAGAACTGATACTGGAATTGGTTTGGCGATAAATATAGGAGCAAAAAATTTAATTTATGTGATAACCCTGATTAACACCTAATTTTATCTTAATTTAGCTTTTCTGTAGCTAGAGTAGCCACTTTGTTACTCACATCTTGGCGCCAAAAAATAAATAAATAAAACGACAAAATTCAATGGATACCCGCTTGTAAGCTTTTACTGTAAATGGGATGTCTGAGACTTTTTATTTGGGCAATGAAAACCTTAGTTACACTTTTAAATATTGTATTCATTTTTTATTTTCAACTGTATTGTGTATATGGGTTAACTTACAGCTGGGTTTGTAAAAAAAAAAAGAGCTTGAAAAAGTTCATTAAATAAAAGCAATCTGAATAAGATAACTAGGAGTATCGAAGATATTGACGGAAAATTTAGTTAATTATATATGAAAACTGTACCATGTTTGATATTACAGGAATATTATTAATAGTGTTTATTCTGTATTGTTATCAATTTTGAATTAAGAAATATGTTTATACCGTATTTCACTTTATCCATTCGGTTTCTTTGGTTATTATGACACATTCCCACAGTTTTCCAACCAAATGCATGAAGAACGCAACAACCTCCAACTTTTGAATCATTGTCAAGTGACGGGTACTATACCTGAGCTGCTATCCACTCAATGACTGCTGAGGGACTTTGGGCCTTAAGAAATTTCAAGCATTGTTAGACTCTTTCATCACGACTGCTTTCGACTAGATGAGGTATTAAACCTGCTGCCTCCTTGTCAGGAGGATAACATCTTTCACCACTAAGTTACCATATTTTTAGGCTACTTTGATGTTCAATAAATTTTTCAAATTTATATACCTTTTGATTGTTTTTAGAGGACGATAGTAAAATATTTTTGAAAATGAGCTGCTCAATAATTTTATTCGAAAATATTTTTGGAGACTTTCAATTTGATATCAGAAAACTATGCTGGTAACTATTATATAAAAAGAAAGTTCCTCACGGTCTATTGTTCTTCCACTTGTGTAGCGTAGTGATTGGGGAGGATATCATTTTAGGAGTTGATGATAATTGGAAAATATGTGTTGGGAGGCATTGATTGGTAAATATAGATCTATTAACTCAACATAACACTGATAATATAAAAAAAATGCATCTAGTACTCATAATAATATATTTAAAAAAGATTTAATTATAATTTAATTTTTTTGAAATTGTTATTGTAAAATATTCTTGAAATGTTGTTAATATAATTAAGCTGAACTCTTTTAATTCTTATAATATTATTATAATTATTCAATCTTATTGAAATTATTATTACATTAATTAGTATAAGAATAAATTATTATTTGAATATAAAATTTGGTCACTGCTTATTCTGTATTAAAAAATGATAATGGTTGACATACTTTCACTTTTAGTCAAAATTTATTTATTGTTTTTGCTATCGTATGCATTTCCAACTGTGTATTTTTGCCTATAGTTTTCGAAACACCATCGACAGTCACTTCGGCAGAATTTTGAATTGCGTTATTTATACATTTTCCTTCATCTTACGAATGAAAATAAGTAATAACTCTATTTTTTTTTCCATATGACAATGAGTCTATTTTATGAATTCTGCAAATTTTAGCAACTGATTTAATCGAATTTATTGTTCGCATCGTTTATGGTGAAAATAATAACAAAACAAAATTATATTTAAAAAAAATCAACTGTACATAGTAATTAAAATAAGAAAATATTTTCTATTTGTAAAACTTTAGTTTTGTAAAAAAATAAACATAATTTTTTAAATTTAATTTTATTTCGATTATTGTGATCTTCTTTCTTATATCATTACTGATCATATACCACATGCTATTGTAACATTTACATCAATCTCAAACTTTCATTTATGCTTTTACTTCACAATAAAAGTTAAATTAAATTTTATTAAAGTAGTTGTTTACTAGTTAAAATAGTTAGTTTGATGAAATTTAGGAAATCCAAACGCATGTTAGATCTAGCAATTCCTTTTTGAGTTTCACTGTTTGAAAATAAAAGCAAACTGGTTTAATAAAATATTTTTTTTTTTCCATTTTCGCAAATTCAACAATTTCATTATATTAGATCCGGCTACTAGTGTTCAGGAAAAGTAATGTTCCACAAAATAGCCATTTTCATCTGACGCGATTAGATCGACTTAAAGCCTCATATTTAAATTCCCTTCAAAGCACGTTGTTGACCTTGACTACACCTTTGTAGAGATCAAAACTTCCATCAGCGAAAATCCCGCAGACGATAAAAGAGACGAGGGAAGACACACCTCAACTTTCCCTTTCCTTTCCCGCGGCCGTGCACTACCATTTAACTTTTCAGTCCCAACAATTGAGTTAAAAAAAAAAAAGAAAAGATATGTGGAATCTGAGACCAATTCACTTCCATTCGCTTGGTATTCCAGAAGCGATCGTTTGCAAATAAGAAATCAAAAAAAGAAGAAAGGGTGCTGGTCGACGGACTTCCGCCTCGAGGGGTCACTGTCGTATCTTATAATGTGAAGATTCCCCAAGTAGAAAACTTGTTCCTTTGGACTTCAAATCTTCTTTGGCGAAAATGGGTACCGGTCTTTTTTTCTTTGATGAAAAACAAAAGAACCCAATCAACCCCTTTGTTAAAGTCGTTGAACCGATATCACGGTTGAGTGAATTCGGCGATGGACAAATTTATTCGCTGGAAAGGGTGTGAGGGGAGGAAGTTTTCACCTCCTCTTTTCATTTTTCTGATTGAGCATTTGTCAAGCTGGAATGCTTTGTCCAACTGATTCGTTCATAAAGTTCGAATCCTTCTTTTGTTCTTTCTGCCCGTTTAATGAGTTTTCACTTCAGTTAGGTGAGAAGATGTCTGTCTTGTCGCCTTATAGTCTAGGCATAAGTGATGTCGGCAGACAATAAGAAAAGATTATTAAATGCCCCTTGTTATGCTTATTCTTCTGCTTAGAACGTGTCATCGCAGAAATGGTTTCGTTATCGTAAAAATCGTCTGCATTAATGTTTGTATGCTTGAGAAATGTGCAGACATTATTATTTAAAAAGAATATGATTGAAATGGTGGAAGTAAATTCATTGTTACGTGTTGTGATTAAGAAATAATAGACACGACTCCGATGAAAAGCCGATGTTGCATTTTAAAAGAATAATAATAAATTTATTATAGAATTGAGTTACAATTTCGATTGCTTCTTTCATCCAATTAAAGTCACTGAACATAAATAACATCTCTATGTAGAATCATATTCAAGTGACGAAGCACACACCTAATCTGGCATGCTCCTCAAAAGCCTTCTACACCACATCAACAATGATACTAGTGTAGCAAAAAAAAAAAAAAAAAGAGTAATGACAGATACTCTTTAACTCGATAAGCTGCTATACGTACACGCTGTTGTTGTTGCACCAACATGCTTCCCTGTACCTTGTCCTGAGTTGGGCTCTACTGATATAGAAGAAACTGGGTGAGATTCTCCATAATTTAAAAGCAGAGAACAAGCTGAAGATCCCTAACTTCTTGTAGTGCCACCCCAAAGGTAACATTTCACTTGGAGGACATTGAAATCATGACATATTTATTGTGCCTCAGACGCCTTTAGAGAAAACAACGTATATTCAGTTAAACCAGTATTCGAACTCACTATCTTCCTATAACAAGGTAGTGAGTTCGAATACTGGGTCTATACAATATATATACTATATACTATAACAACAACCACTCCTTAATTAACCATGCCACAGCGGCCTCTCTACGGACTTGTAAATGACATTCATTTCCACCAGAATACAATAGTGCATTTAAACTCTGAATATTTTCTCAGTTCCTTCAACCAGAAATCTCAGTCTGCAATCAGTCAGGTATTTGAGGGTACTTGATCAGTTAAGGACAGCCTGGCGGAATAGAAGTAGCTTGCTTCTAATGCACAGGTTCAAGACTCGACTCTATCTTCAGACTTGGAAAGGTCAACTCAGCTTTTCAGTGGGTCGATAAAACTGAGAACCAAGCATGCTTTAGAATCATGCTGGTATGCTGGGTGTTCGCATTAGGTTAACCACCTAACTGGAACATATGCCTCGCATCCCAGAGCCCTCGATCAAGAAAACAGATAATAGGGAATGTAGACCTCGGCCCCCCGATGGCTTGTAGTGCCACAGTTTATACATGGTAAGCTATATGAGAAAAAGTGACATGTATAAGGAAAATTAAAAACAATTTGCAGGGCCGGCGCTAGCAGCTTCGCCGCCCCGGGCAAAGAGGTAAAATGCCGCCCCTTTATAACAAAAATTAAAAAAGATAAATTAAACCCTTTCCACAATTAATGGTAAAATAAAACGAGTAAAAGAATTGCAATCATCAGCTATGTTGAAGTTTTGATTAGCAAAATAATACTAGTTTATTTATTTATGTTTTTGGCACTAAATTAAAATTAGGATTGCGCAGAAAAAAAGGAAAGAGTCATTTCTGGTGCATAATTATAAAATACAGAACAGATATTTAAAAAAAGTAAAACAAGTTATAAAACCACTAAATATTAAAACTTTATTACATATTAAAAATACATTTAATCCGAGAGTTGAAATTAAGAGTGTTTCTTTCTCACTTTTAATTCTGAAAGTTGTTTTATAATTTCTTTAACATTAATTTTTTCAGCCAGATCATGTTTGATGGCTATTGTTAAGCCGTTTAGTCGATCCTCGGTAGTTGTGGAGCGTAAAAAATTTTTAATTAATTTTAATTTGGAGAAACTCCTTTCTCCACTTACCACACTTATTGGGAAAGTCAGTAATATTCTTAAAACTATACCAAGATTGGGAGCAAAATCCAGGTTCGATATGAATTTTAAAATCTCAACTGGATTTTCTTTTTTGTTTAGCAAAGCCAAAACAGCTACTATCTCGTCTGCCAAGTCAAGCGCGTTTATATCGGATGAATTCCCATCAGTCAACACTGTTTCTAAATCTTTACAATACTTTATATGTCGTTTTGAGGAATATCTCTTTTAAATCAGAAATATTGTATAAAAATTGGAAATAGTTGCTGTGGGTACTGATCAAATCAAACCTGGATTCGAGTGCATTGATGGCTTTATCTAATGTAAATAAATAAAATTCTGCCTTATATTTCAAAGTAGGATCTTCTATTGGATAATCTTTATCCTCATAGTCGAAATTAACATTCCTTCTTCGAACTCTATGACGTGGCTTGGTGAGCTCAAAATTAGCTGGTATGTCAATTTCGTCTGCGAGTTCACGAGCATCCCAAAGCATTTCATTAAAGGCTCTGTCCGATCTAAGATCATTGAAAAAATCTTTACAAATTTTCAAGAGCTCCATAGCAGATGGTAAATCATAGTCTTTTGTCTGCAAGAACTTACTTATAGGATTGATACAATTTAAGATTTTGTACCAAATTACAATGCAGCATAAGAATTTAAATTGTTTAACACAACTTAATAGTCCAGAAGCCTCAACACTTATAAGAGTTGTCAACCTCCGAGTTATTACAAACAGCAAGTAAAGCATCGTATATACCTCCTAATTGATACCTTAGTGGTTTTAATGCATCTATTCGGCTTTCCTAACGAGTATCACTTAAAGGTTTCAAAGTAAGTCCGGAAACATATTTTAATAATATGGTCCATCGAAACGTTGATGAGGAAAAAAACAGATTTATTTTTTTTACTATATTAAAAAAATTGGTGGCTTCGAAGGATGCTTTTGACACGTCATTAACTACCAAGTTTAATGAGTGGCTGTTACATGGAAGGTAAAATGCTCTTGGATTTAACGCATTTATTCTAGATTGTACTCCCGATTTACTGCCTCTCATGTTGGCCCCATTATCGTAAGCCTG
>JAPDSC010064521.1:0-28496 GCA_026290005.1 Latrodectus geometricus
TCCCTAAGCCTCAATTCTTATTACATTTATCCATAGGTGGTTCAGATTGATCAATTATTTCAGTACTAAAAACGGTTAAAAATGACACATGGCAGACAATTGTATTTTATTCAGAAAAGCTTAGAGATACTCAAAATGAGCACAGAACCAATGACTGGGAATTATCGGGCTATCGGCTTTCCATTAAAGACTTCAATAATCTGTAGGAAAGAAAGTTTGGAATTTACAGTTTGGATAGACCATGCCATTAATATTGCATTTAAGTGAAAATATGAGAAAGCTTCTTTAAGACTAATGTGCCAATATCAAAGCATTTCTCAGTTTGCTACAACTATCCTGCTCATAAACAGTAAAAATAATGTAGTTGTAGATGCCTTATTAAGAATCCAAACAGTTTTTGCTATCAACTATAAGGAAATAGCTCATGACCAAAATAATGATACAGAATTGAAGCAGTTGTGTTCCATAGTAATTCATCTTTGAATTTAAAACCCTATATCTTTGCATCTGGGAAAACTTTGCTGTGATATATATCCCCCAGCAATATTCATCTGTTGTTTCCTGCTAAGTTAGGAATGAAATTCTTAATCATATCTATGGCTTATTGCACCCAAGATTAAAATCTACTGTTAAACTACGGCTGCCTTATATAGGCCTTATATTAACAAGCAAGTTAGAAACTCATTTAAAGCTTTTTGAACTGAAGTTTTTACTTTGCCAGAAATTAGGCAAAAATAGTAAGTAAAGGTTTTTATAAAAAGAAGATCTATAGATTTAAAGTATTAGAAAGGGTGATAACAGATATAGCTAAGAAATTTCAGTCCTAGCTACTTAGAAGTTTGTGAACAATTTGTGGTGCAAAATTACTTAGGCTATCACTATATTATTTACAAAGCAAAACGATTTAAGGGTTTCATAGATTTGTGAAAACAACTATTAAAGCATATGCAAAAAGAGCAGATATTTTACTGTCAAAGCTCCTAGAACTCAGATCAGTTATAAGAATTGACACAAATAATTTTATTGCGTAAATGATTTTTGGAACAAACTTAAGGTTTCCAAGGGAATTTTTTTGTGTGTCAAAAATCACTACGAACTCTGATATTGTTGTAACTAAACTACAAGGCTGTCTGAGCAAATGGAAACAATATCAACAAAATAGATTACACAACATGCAATACTTTTACATAGACTTAAAATCTTGCTACGTTTGTTTGCTAGAATAGTCAAACATTTCATGAACCAGCCTATGGAGAATCATTCTTTGCTGGGAAAAGGTATGCAAAATATTCCACTCTGCACCTAAAAGAAACATAGTAAGAATTTCCATTGACCCATTGTAGTCAACCTATATCCTGATTAGTGATTTACTGAAAGAACTTAAAATTTACAATTTTGGCTTATATATACACATAGATAAATAGTTCTCCCTTTAATTTACTACACATCACTTCACTTTACTATGTAGATAGTTTTAGGCATTAGAAGCTTTTTTTATTTCTTTCTTATTTTGCCCCTATAATAGATATTAAAATTTTGATACAATTCTCACTGTAAAAGTTTTTTTTTATTTCTATCATCACCAAAAATACTTACAATTTATGAAATTGTAAGTATATTTAGTGATGATAGAAATTGAAAACATGCATAATCTTTGATAAATACACATAACATTGTATTTTTATGATCATAATTATATACTTTAAATTTTAAAGAAAATAATTGTTATAAACTTACATTTTGAATTAAATTTGGATTTCAATCCAATTTAAATATCAGTGATTAATCTTTTATTCTATTAAAGAGTGTAAAAAGGATAAAAAGTTTCTAAGTTGTTTAATTTTCTTATTTGATCATAATTAATTATATTGGTGTCCAAAAATAAATTACAAATTTACCTTTTGGAATAAATATAAAAGTCTATTGCAATAATTTAAAAAAACATTACTGATCCATCAAAAAATTATGTATCCAATAATTTAAAAACTTATATTGATTTTGAATAGTATAATTTAGAAAATTATTTCTTTTAATATTTTTTAATATCCGATTCATGGTAAAACTAATGAATTGTCATGAGGAACCATTTGTATGCTTGAAACTGGATAATCACAAACAGTAATTGCTTATTGAATACAAGGGTCATATATAATGGGCTCCAGATTATGACTAGTTTCAAACATCAGGTATGATTACTAGGAAGACTGAACATGTTCGCCCATAAGTTACAACACCTTCAGAGCATTATTTTATTGTATTAAATTCTTGGTACCATGAAAAAATAACTATTGGGCAGTTGTCTCAAAATCTTGTTGCTATGTCTGGAACAACTATATAAAGATAAACTGTTAATAGACAACTGATTGAGAGAGGCTGTTGGTCAAAGACCAGTGATCTGTGTTTCCCTCATGCAATTTTACAAGTGAGTGCATCTATCTTGGAGCACTGAATGCCTTTATGAACAAATCAAAATTGGTACCATGTCTTCTTTATGATGAGTTAAAATCACTGCAGAAAGAGATTCTTGACAAGTTTTTATCTGGTGATAACCTTGCAGATGTTATCATATCTGCTTTCATACACTGGCATACTTGTAAGGAGAAAAATCATGTTTGTTGGCCATAATCCTCTCCATATCTTCTCTGCTTAGGCAATGGCTTCAGAATGATATTCTCGAGCCCCACATTAAATTATTCTGGGAACTTTGGAACCCAACAGTTTTTTTGAGACATGAGAGAACAAAGCTGTATTTACTAATTATTGCTTGAAAGTAGACAGTGTTCACTGTATGGTGTAAGCAGTAAATCCCCATGCCTTAATCCTGTAGAACATTTGTAGAATTCTAGGAAGAACCATTTAGTGTTGACAGTTTTCTCCCTGGACTTTCAAAGCATAAAAATCAGCAATTTTAGTAGAATAGAAATTGTTATAATTGTTGATAAATAGCCTCATTTTAAGGAGGAGACATGAAAATTTTACAAATTAATATAATTTAAGTCTTATTTTTCATTGATGTTTTAAATTCAGCTGAGAGATTATTTCTAACGTTTGTTCATAAGTGACAGCTAATAAAATATTAGTACATTTTTCATACAACAAATCCATTAGATTTTTATAATGAAATAAAAAGGATATTAAGATATAGTTATCTGAAATATGCTCACGTCTTTCAAATTATATAGCATTTTCTTTTCCCATATGAGTTAGTTAAGAATAAACTTTTTTTATATGTATTACAGATATCAATAAATGTTTCTGGCAGAATATGGTCTTGCATATGCATTATATTGCTATCGCAAAATTATAAACATTTACCTTGATTATATTAATTTTATTCAAAGTAATCATTGCCATGATTGTTTTTAAACATGAGCTATCTCACTTAAGTTAATTGTATTATATTTTGCAGTGAATGTTATGGCATTAAAAAATTTATCTGTTTTTATATCCACTAAGGATTTCAACTCAAATTTCATATAATGCAGCTCAATCTGTCAGGAGTAAACCTATTGCAAATTGTAACTAACTGGGCGTCTCCATAGAAAAAAAAAAAAATCAGATTTCTTAACTCTCTGCAAACTGATCAAATGCAACCTGTGAATTATTCTGGTGTTCAGCTTTCTTTGAATGTTAATTTTGCAATAAAATAACAGTCACTTGCACAAATTGTTACTAATATCACTTTCAATTCTGATTTTATGAATGCTCTATTGCCTTTAGTTATGCTATTCCTTTCTTAAAGTATGGAAATTATTTTTGTAGTTGATCGAATAGATCAGAACATTACTAATCTTTTTGGAAAATAGCTTGTAATTAGTTGTATAAAATGAAGACAGTTATAAATTTTGAAATCACTGATTATAGAGTTCAAGCTCAGTGCTGTAGTTGCTTAAAGTTTTAAGTTTTAATTGTTGAGGATTTTTGTTTATGTATATTAATTCATAATCTCAAAATTCTATACATCTGAGGTTACATAATACATATGTTTTCAAAAGTAAATGATTGAATAATTTAGTATTCAATCATTAATAAATCATATAAATCTGGATAAAATTTTGCTTAACGCTTAAAACCTGCTTAAAAAGTAAAAATTATAAATTTGTTTTTATGATTTAGGTTTATTTTATCTTACCATTTACCATTATTTAGAATTATGCTGAAAATCATCAATAATGTTGATGACAATTTTTAATTCTATATGGATTCTATGAGATAAATGTTTTATTTATTCTTTTAGTTGTGATCCATTATAGGTTCATGGTTTGATCCTTAGGCTGGGAAAAGTTAACTCAGTCTTTCATCCCTTCAATGAGTCAATAAAACTTTGCATCAAGTGTGCTTGGGAACTAAATACAGAGGGTCTTGCATCAGTCTAACTACCTAACTTAAGCTTTCTACCCAGGCCCTTGGTCATAAAAACAGATATGGGCACTAAGTCTTGGCCATGATATGGCTGCTATGCCACTGAGTTTAATTTTAGTCATTCAGAATCAATTATTTGCAGCTCTATGATTATTAATTTTAAAATTCTTGAAATTTATTTCTGGTAACAGTACTTAACTATTTATGGATTTGTCTATTGAAGTAATTTTTGGAGCAACTTAATTTTATTTAAAATTTCAAAATGATAATGGTAGTAAATTCACGCAAAGTTTTAAATTGCATAATTTTCATTATCATATTCTTGTGTCTTCAATAATTGCTTAGATATTACATTAAATATTCAATAATTACATAGATATCATAGTATACTTGTGGTCTTTAAAACATTTTAAGTATTCAAATGATTTTTCATAAAAAAATTTAATTTGACTTAATTAAATTGAATTAAAATAGAATTGAATCATAGAATAAATATGGCTACTGCAATATCTGTGATTCAATTTTATAGTGTTTAATTCTAAATGAGAAAATAAAAATTGAGTAGTCGTAATCTAAACTAGATAGATTTATTTTCTCTGTTAAAATAATAATGCTTTTGTAATAGTTTCGCATGCTACTTGAGCTGTTGGTATTTTCATTAAATATGCTTGAAATCAAGTTTCAATATTTACGCATGAAAGATAATTAATTGAAAATCATTTTTTATTCATGTGGACATAATATTCCTGTTTTATTGCCAGTTTACTACTGTAAATTATTTCTTTCTGCAATATTTTAGCTAAAATTCTTTAAAATCTTTTCTCATTGTCTTTTATTTTCAAATATGTAAAATAAATTATAGTTACAGAGAATGCTTTATTTTCCCAATCTCTTTTTAATCTCCTCTAAATTTAGTTTGTTGAACATTGCAAATAATACTTTGTAAAAATTTTATAGTATGAATAATAAATTTTTTATACTTTGTAAAACAAATATTGTACACAATTTGTTTCCATTTATATTTGTTTGTTAATGACTGATGTATCTAAATTTTAAAATAAAAAATATGAAAGTATAATTCTTTCTTTGTGATAAAATTAAATATTTGTAAGATTATTTTGCTTTCAGAAGTATTTACACTCTTGGGAATAAATCTATTAATATTTGTGTGTTGTTTTATTTTTGAAATTTCTCAAAAAAGATATTTTGAAACTGAAAATTATTATGTTTTAATATAATTTGATAGTAATTCAATGTATTTTCTTACAGAATTTCTTCTGCGATCAAATAATATAGTAGGAAAGCTTTATATTTTATAAAAAAAAAAAAAAACATTTTTATCCAGTTTTTAAAAGCATTAATTTTGCTTCAATTTTGTGCTAACTTGTGATGCTGAAAATTTCATTTTTAATCAAAAACAAAATATTTCAGTACATTGATATTAAATTTATTTTTATTTTACTCTCATAACTGTCAGTTTTTCTTTTTTCGATTTAAAATATTTTTCTTATAGTTCCTTTTTGAAATTATAGTACTGATAATGTCATGGTTGCCTAAAATTTTCACCTTTGAAAATTTCATCTGCATTATGGATTACTGACATTTCAATTTTAGCAAATCCTGTTTAAGGATTCTTTTGTTAAAGAACTCTAATTTTACTCTCTCTTTCTTTTGTTTTATGTAATACTTGACAAAGGAAGCATTTACAATGTTATATTTATGAATGGAAATATAAATTTTACAGAATTTGTGCTATTATAAATAAATCTCCCTCTCTGGATTGCTAATGTTCTGTGGGTTGGAGATGTCTGCAAGTTAATCTGTGACATCCAAAACCCTTCCTCAATTGTGGTATAGAAAGGAATAATTAACATCAGATATAACCTTAAGAGACCAGATTCATGATTAAAAATTGTTTTGAAATATGATATAAATATTTGCTTATTTACATGTGCGTGTGCATGTTTGCGTTCTCTTTATATGTGCAAAAAAGTATATAAATAAATAAATAAATAAAATAATAATAATAAATAAAAAATAAAATAAATAAATAAAAATAAATAAATCAACCAGCGTGTAAATTTATTGTTTAATGTAAATCTTTTTCAGAAGTAATATGTTTTGATTCAATTTGTCTTAATTTCTTTTTTCTTAATGTTTCTTGCTCTGACAAACTATTTTCTCAATTATTAATTACTTGTGACTAAATAAATAAATTCAGAATTTGAAATGGAGTAACTGGTTACAAGGAATTCAATATTTAGATTTATTTATTAATATTTAGATTATCTGTATTTTTGCTCCTAAAATTATTATCCTGTAACCATTTGAGTGCGCTGTCGCGCTTCGCTTGTTTTTTTTAATTAACTGATATTTTGTTTATAGGATATACAATCCATTAGAGATGTAGAGGAGCAAAGGAAAAAGTTAGTGGAAGAAACTACTCAGGTACTGTGCTGACTGTTAGATTTTGTTAACTAAATGTAAATGGCTAATAATGTTTTCATTACTGATTGAACTTTAGCTTACAATAATTAATACAAAATTATTATAAGCTACACTAATTAATTTAAAATATAACAAAGTTTTCCAAATTCTAACAGCTCTTATAAGTTATGAGATCTGTTACAAATTGGAAAGCTTTGCTTTTTGTTGTTAAATTTATAAAAAATTCAAAATTATATATTTTGATTAAATGATGTGGAATATTTCTGAGATTTGTATTTGAAAGAATTTCCATTTTTAATTGTATTTAAGCTATATTAAATATTTTAGTGTACAACTTAGTTAGAAGGTACTTTTTGGTTAAAAATTGGATTTTAATTTCCATTTATATCAATTAATGAGATTATTATTAGGTAGCTACTGTATCTCCAAAGGAGGTAATGAATTCCTATGGCAGTTTTAGTAGGATAATATAATACTTAAAAAATATTCTTTTTCTACCATAAATTTGTTATTTATCTAAATAACAAAGAAGTGAAATACTTTTATTGTGAAATATTTTATTGCCTCAAATTCTAAAATTATTTGTGAACTTTTTTTAAATATCCTTTATTATTAAATTTTAGTAATGCTGGGTTGCTGACTCATTTTAATTTTTTATTAGTCCTTCAATCAGTCTTCAGTCTTATATGTTTGAGTTCAAAAATATGGTTTCTTAATTATATAACTAAATCTTTTTCTCAGTTAAATTATTTATCAACACCATTTTTCTCTCCACCTTTCTTATAATCATTTTGTTAACTTCTCTTAATGGCATAGATTTCAATAAAAATCTTTTAAACATTTATAAATTAGTAAGAAAACTTATGGTACACTTATTTTCACAAAAAATATCTAACAGTGTATCAAATTTTATTAAGTAATTTTGAAAAAGATGAAAAAAACTAAATTTTTAAGCAATTTTTATCTTAAAAAATGATTTAAGTTAAGAATTTAATTAATTTATTTGTAATGTTGAGTATAAATAATTAATGTTAGGCAGCACTATATATCAGTTGACAACAGTCAATGTTTGAGATAAGAGAAATTCAATAGAAATTGTTAACAGTCTCACAATTTATTTTACTTATCCAAACAATTGTCTTCATTAAAATGTTTGTATATTTTTTACTCATAACATAAAGGGCTTTTGGCTTATTCTGTTCAGTAAAAATGTTTCTAGAATTTTCAAGAGTAATTAATTTTTAAATTATCTTCAACTCTTTTTTTTTATTTCTAAATATATTTGAAACATTTAAATGATATTATTCTATGATGATATTATGATATTGTTTAAATGATATCATTTATATTTAAATGATATATATATATATATATATAAATATGAAAATAATAAATGTTCAACAAAGAATGTAGTATATAGTTATGTAACTAAATGACTGTTTGACCCTGTATTTATAGCTTGCATTTGAGTAGTCTTTTAACAATATTCATTTACTTTTACAAAAAATTGCTTTTATTAATTTGGATATAACTTCATCCCATTGAAAAATTTTATAGTGTTATGTAGGTATATTGCTAACAGCTAACTTAAGAATATAGTAAACAGTGGACTAATGTAACAATCAGTTGTTTCTTGTTCTAACTGAAAAATAACTAAATTTGCCATTAAATATTCGATAAAATTAATTATAAATTTAATAGATTAACCATAGAGAATTATTGTAACTAAAAGATGCAGCAAAAACAGCTAGTTCTCTTTAATGGAATTGGAAGCTAGGGGATTTTTCCAGAATAAGTGTTTACAGAAAATGAATAGAATACAAGGTGTTTATAGTTAATGTGTGACCTATTCAGACCTTTGAAGAACCCATTTTACCTATCCGATTTTGGTGAAACTTGGTATATACGTTATATTGAATCATGAGAAAACACAATCCCTGTAATAAATTAGAAATTTCAAATTTTAACCACAAGAAAGCAATTTTTTAAAAGTTCTTTTACAAAAGTTCAAAAGTCTAAATTAGTCAACCTTAGACATGTAATCAGAAGCAGAGAATCATTTTGTATGGTTTTGTCTTTAAAAATATTCTAATATTTAATCAGCCGAAAAGAGAGGTTCACTGTTTTTCAGTTTCATCAAAACTGTAACTATAATTTAGCTGCATCTTAATCAAGGAAAAAGATTGAAAAAAGGGTCAATGTTGAAAAATGGTTCAATGTTGAAAAATGGTTCAAAGAAGATGATTATGAAATTTTCAGAGTTTGGTGACTGACCTGCTAGGAAGGAAGTGGGAATGATTGCCAATGAAACTGCTGAAGAAGTTGCTTTAGTTACTGTTGGAATAGTTTTCAGTTCCTGGTATTTTTCAGTTAGTGCTTAATTCGTGTCATGTGAGTTAGTAATTTTTTGGTCAATGCTATAAAAAATTTTAGGTTCCAGCTTGAAATAGTAAAATAAAATCCACATGGTCAAATGTTCCATCAGTACCATGTGGAAAATTCTATCATCAAATGAGATGCATTTTCCTCATGCAGCTGGGAATAATCAAAATTGGGTATTTCATCTCCTAATGTCTTTGCACTAACAACTTCTGCACTCTGATATATAATAGCATGTAGTTTTACAGCTGTATTTTTTTCTGGAACATTATTTTTCTTTGAAGGTCTCACTCCTTCAACTGCCAAAATTTGCTCTTAGGAATGCATGATACAGTGAATTCCTTCAACAGCACTTGTATTTCCTACAAGTGTTTTACAGGAAGAGCAATGCTAGCAGATGATAAACTTTCTTGTTTTGCAATAACTGAAGGAAGAGACTTGTAATACCCTTCACAATGATGACAAAAATCATGATATTCGTCATGTTTTAAAGAGAGGTTAAACAAATTAGCGTCTGGAGAAGATGGAAAAAAGGTACTTAATTATTTTTCTGTGTGAACTACCCTATAAAATTATAATGGTTACTACTTTTTTTTATTTATAAGAATTTCTGTATAATGGATTCTAGTATCAGAAAAATAAAAAAAAATTCTGGTACTTATGAATGCATACAATTTTGTGTACATCTCAATGAAATTTCAATTTATAATGTATTAATGATATTATTATAGTTTGTGTAACTCTCGAAAATTCTTAGAACTTAATTTTTAATGCCTATTAAATTGCTAAAAACTTGAGTTGACTCATCGAAAATAGTGAATAATTAGTGGAAACTTTTTAATTCTTTTTCAGATATTCATTTTTTGTTAAAAAAATCTTATCAACTTCAAGAATTTCCTTTTTATTAATTTCTTTGTTTTTGGAAATTTTCAATGAAATCGATTAAAAAGAATTAAAGTATAAACTTTTCTTTTTTGCATTAGTTAAAAGCAAACTTTTGTATCATAAAATAAGCAATATTTTTATTAATGAGGTTTATTTGTATAATAAGAAATATATAGCATAAAATAAACAATTAACAGACAGTACTTAGTTGCAACTAATAAGTTTTGGCCATCCAATTTTAGTAAATCAATTTTTTTTACAAAAATTTTTAGTTTAAATAAAAGGTGTTATTTCCATGTGTTAAAATCAGAAACTTACATTATTGTTAGATTACTCTAAAAATATAATCCTCCTCAGTTTTTTAAATGTGATTGATTAATGATTTTCAGAAGTATGTTGCCTTAATGTAAAGAGTTTTAAATAAAAGGAGAAAGTGATTTATGTTGTCCAATAAGTTAAAAATACCCGCACACATCATGATCTCCTTTTGATTTCTTTCAAAGTTAAATTTTATTTTGAAATTAATTGTTTATTGATTGCTTAAAAAATTAGAACTGATGTATAATTTGGAAGTAAAATAATAATTGCAGTTTGGAAGTTTTTTTAAAAAGCAAAATTAGTTATAATGATGGAAAATTAAAGGTGTTGCAGTGAATACCTACTTTTTAAGTTTAATATCTTTATATAAGTAATACTAATATAAGTTCCTATAGTGATAAAATTCTAATTTTTTATCTTGTGACTGAAAAGTTACTGCTTGTTACTTTTATTTTTTTTTGTCTTATGCATGAATTATTTGCTAAGATAAATAACGTTTTTTTATCTGTCCTGAAAAATTTATGTCTGTGTAACTTCTTTATTTTGTGTTTATTATAGCTTAATAAAATGTAAAAAATATATATTGGTATAAAACCTCGGAAAAATTGTAGTTTTGTAAATTTTAAATAGAAAGATCTATAAAAATTGATTTGTTAAATTTTAAATGAGTTTTAATATTATAAAGTTAGAGAAATATCAATTGCAATATTCTTTGGTATGAAACATATCATGTTTAGTCTCTTGAAATATAATTAAAAAATCAAATTATTAAGGAAAATTTGGAAGCCTGTTGATCAATGAAGATAAAATTAACATATGAGAATGTGATTCTGTACTGAAAAAGTTTTAGAAGTGTAGGGGAAATTTTAAACTATACAAACCATTTGTATAGTTCTGAAATTACATTGAAAACTATTTATGACCATTTTAAAGATTGGGTAGCTTCTTTTAATTTATTAAAAAAATAAGCAAAAATTATTATAACTTATGGAAAATTGTAGGTTTGTTAATCCTTTATGTGATATAACCTCTATCAAACATGTATTTAACATTAATAGCAATTTGATATTTAAGAACATGCTTAGCTATCATCAATTAAAATTGATTTTGGCTACTCTTATGTTTGAAATCACATCCAAAACATAAAGGGTGTCAGAAATATAATAATTACCAAAGACCTACTTAGTTTACCACTGGACTAAAGCAAAAGTATAAGTTACATTTAGATGAATAAAATGATAGATTATATTTTTACAGAACAAGAGACAGACATAATATTAGGATAACTGAAAGCTCTGACCTATGTTGAGTTTAAAATCAAAATGAAACATTTGCAAGATGGTATAAATCAACTTGAAAAATATATTGTATGTTGGAGAAATGGAAAGAACTGACTTAATATTAATTGTAAAGTTAACTGTTAAATAGAACTTCATTGAAGCAAATATTTGGTTTGATGTGTTAAAATATATTGGATAATTAACAGATGAGTGTTAGAAATAATCACTACAAGTAATCATTATGTAGTGTAAAAATATTCTGAGAGTAACAGTAGAAATTCTTTACTTTTTTATTAAAATGTTAGCATTAAAAAAAAAAAAAAAAAAAGGATTTTAATTGAAACTTAATGTAGTTAATATTTATATTAGTTTTATTTTTATTATATCAACTTAAATTTAAGTATTCTGGATTTAACAAAAAGTTTTTCTATGTAGCTTTTCAGGCTCATGATATATCAGTAGAAATGAGTCATGCAAAAAAATTTAAAATCTCTTAAAATATCCATTGTTTATTGAAGTATTTAAGTGATAAATATCAAAAGTTTTGATTACAAAAGTGAAATCATTTCTACTGCAGTTATGTACTCATTTTTAGCTTTTGAAATAATCATTAATTTTAAATCTAATTTCAATCATAATTATTAAATTTTGCAAATATTTGATACTTATCATTTGAAAATATAATTGAAAAATATTACAGGTTCATAATTACATCTATATTTCTCCAAAATAATGGGCAGAATAATATTTATTCAATGTGTGAATGTTGGCTCCTCCATAAAAAATTTAGTATTGCTGCTAGAAATTTCTTTGATTTTGTGTCAACCGTGTTATTTATACGTTTTTTATAAGTTTCTGTATTATTTATAAGCTTGGAATTGTGTACTAAAAATTTCCTGTGCAAAACTTTCTCTTCTAATTTTACTCTATTCTGTTATAGTGTATTTCTCTAGTTTGTATTGTTTTAACATTCATTTAAAGGTAATTTTGCAAGTTCCCTTATTGAATTCCAAAAAGCAAGTGAAGGTAGTAGCTGTGAGTTGGATCCTTATTTGAGCTGAACTCATCACTAAGAGTGATTAACCTGAGAGACCCAATTTATCACTGATAGTGAGGATAATCTTAGAAGATTCTGACAAAGCCTTTTATTTTTTAGTTTTTTTTAATAATTTTTAAAATAAGGCTATATACATTTTAAAAATTTATTTTTTTTAACTTTTAAATGAAAGAAATAGATTATTTTCTAATTGCACTTCTAATTTTTTTCATATGGTAGGTTTTATGTGTATCATACATAAGCACATTTATTGACGATATTTCCTGTTGACACCAAGGAGTAGACTGAAATATGATTTCACCCAGTTTTAGATTTAATATAAATTCCAATGATTTGAATACAATATAATGTAAATTAATTCAACTAAGGCCTTTATTTTTATTGCAATAAAATTATATAATACTAATGAAAACATTAATAAACTACATGTAAATAAACATAACATCTTATCCTATTTGTTATGCCAATTTATATATTCCTGCATATTCAAGTATATTTTAGTTAGATTCATAATACTACTGATGATATCTTATAATTAAATCTTGCATAATATTTGATGAGTTTTATCACAGAAATATTTACTTTATTTTTCAAATAAATATTTAAAAATTAATCAAACAAAAATGTAACTTACGTTTAAAATAATATCAAGCATAAGAATCTCAATTACTGTATCACTGTATCACCAATTGATCCTAATATTGTCAATAAGAGAGATTTGCAACAAAATATTGCATCCTTCAAAACTATTCCATTAAACTGTTTTTTAAAAAAATTTTGGGTTTACACCATGAATTAATTAGTCTCTTAATTAAAAATATCCTTTTTTTCATGTATAAAGTCAAAAGACTTTCAAAAGCTACAATAAACTTTTCAAAATATTTAAGCAGAAATTTCCTACCATTGCATTGATTTTCTATGGAAAGAGATAACTAGAAGTATTTGAAAAATCACATATGGTCAACAATACTTTGTATTTGTTTACATTGAAAACTTTATTCATAATATAATTAAAAGGTTTTCTTTTAAACTTTTTATAAATTTGAAGGTAACTTTATAAACATTTCAGAGTTATAAAATATGTTAATGTAGCTTATGTTTTACAAATGCGCTATTTATCTTATCTTGTTGACTTTTTTTTTTTTTTTTTTTTTTTTTTTTTGGATAAAGTTCTGAAAATTAAAGTTATTATTCTAAGAGTAAATAAAAACAGTATTTACAAGAAAAGTGAATATGAATTTTTAAAAATATTTGCAAAGTTGGCAGGAAACATTAGATATTTTTAATCAAAAATTCTCAATTTTTGTTGTCATGAATTGTAATTCTCTAAATTGTGTGTCTTATTTTAGTTAATATTTTTTAACCTCATTAACAACAGCTAAAAGTATAAAAGTAAATAATCTTAAAAATTGTTAATAAAATACCTATTAGGGCATACATGTATGTAAAACATTTTTAAAAAAGAAATATACATTTGTATTCTTAAAATACAATGATTATTATCTAACAATGAATTTCTTTGAAATAGAAAATTTATTTATTTGTATTAAATGAGTATGATGATTATCATGTAAATTACATAAGTCAAACATAGGAGATTAACAATTTAATATAAATAGACAACAATGAGTAACATTGTCAATTTATATTAATTTTACCCAATAGTTATATTTGCAAAGGTATTTATTCCAGTACTGTATATTTTCCTGTTATATTAATTTTTTATGAGATATATTAATTTTAAAGTACTCTAATGTGTCATTTCATAAATTCTTTATGAATTCAAAATTGTAATATGCTAATAAATCATTAAAACTTAGAGCAGGTGTCTGTTCTTTATTCCTTATAAAAAGAACAATGAATTATAAAGTTGTTTTGTTATGCTTTACAAATTTATCACAAAATTTAATCTGCTGTTCAATTGTCTTTCAAATGATAAAAAACTCAGTAAAGTATTCTATCTTGTAGAAATCTTGCAAAATTTAAAAAAAAAAAAAAAAACATGTGTGAGAGATTGTTTGAAAGATGTTCAGTGGAAGCATTAGTTAAAAGCTAAAAATAGTAGATTTGAGTTATATACTCCAATTTCAAAAAATTAAGCAACAAATTAAAAAGTTACGATAAATAGACTAAAAGTGGTTAAAAAAAAATCTTGGAACTTTGATGTGTTATAACTAAAAGAAAACTGCATTCAGTAGTGATAACCAAAGGAATGGTACTGCATTACTTTACATGAATATGATAAATCTTAAAGTGTCCATTTCGTAGGGTGTGACTGTTCAATGATCGGTGAATAGATTAATCAGTTTCAAGATAACCAATATGTAAAAAAATTCAAGATATCATAAGTCAGCAGAATTGCATTATAGAGCCATAAGTTGACTCAAAGCAGGTAGTTTGCTGCTTCAAAATGGCTAAATGTCAATTATTCAGTGTTGAGCGGATTGTAGAACTATTTTCTAAATAGTGGTTAAGAGTCCTGAAAATTAACATGAAGTAGGCTAAGTTGGAACTTTTGTAGATACGAGATACTTATGGCTTAGTGCAACAGGGCCGCAGATCCATCTTTACGCTTATTTATGCTTCTAGAAGGACAACACTTTTGATGAGAGGAGGCAAAATATTGTATGAATATATTTGTATGCTGGGAGACAAGTATTATGCATATCAGTACACCCACCTTACCCCTTATTAAATAAAGAACATTCAATTGGGCATGTAATCATGTAAACTGGACTGCAAATCGGTGGAAGTCTGTGCTGTTTTCCTATATGCCTTACTTTGTTTCATAGAGTGATTCTCGGCATATTTATGTATGGAGAAAAGTAAATATTCAAAGTCACCCTTGTAAAATACAGAAAAGGGGCATCTGTATAAAAGGTAATATTCTTGTTTGAGAAGGAATAGCATTAGATAGATGCACAGACCTCTGCATGCTACCATGTGAAAATCACAAAGTTCAGAGCTACAGAAACAACGTATTGTATCCTATTGTTTTTCCTTATGTAAGTGCAATTGACAATATTTATTTTACTCTCATACTGCTCTCATCCTGCAACAGTTTCTTAAAGAAAGTAGTCCACATGGAATGGTCATTACTCTCTTTTGCCTTTAATCCCATTCAATATGTGTGGGATGCTCTTGGAACATGCATTTCCAGGCTCCTACTCCATCCCCAAACCTTATATAAGCTCAGAACTGATTTATGTCAGCAATGAGAATTTTTACCCATAGAACTTATTGGTAACAACATAGACAGCATGTGTCAGGCCTGTATTATTGTTCTGTAGGATCATTCCCAATTCTGAGATTTTTTATGTGACTTTGGCTGTCCACCTTCAGAACATTTTTGATCCTGGTGATATCATGAAATATAAACTTAGTACAACTTTTTCTTCTGTTTTGCATTATGTATTATTATATAATATAAATTAGTATTACATGTGAATAAAAATCATCACCAGACTTCTTTCAACTTCCTTGTATGCTTTTTTAATTATCAGTTTTTATTTTGTTATATGACTGTTAGAAACCAGTGTATATTATCATGCAAAATTCAAAAATAAATCTTGTGATAGAGAAATAGAAAGGTTTATCATTTCAAACATTTTAAATTTTTGTTTTAAAAATAATCAGAAAATTTTATGCTATATATTTTAAAGATTTTGTTTTAAAAAAGAGCTTTACCTTGAATTTGCAAGCACTTGCCATGAATTTGTTTTAAAATAAAAGGATTATATCAAATCTATCAGAAATGCAAAAAATATAAAAGCAATGATGTTAATAAATATTGATGCTCTAAAATACCTTTATTTACAAAAAATAATTACTTTTTATGACAAATTTTTAATAAAATTACACAATTCAGTACATTTTTCCGTATATAAGTAATAATTGCATTAATTTTTTTCAAAAAGTTTTTTTTAACCTGTCAATACAAAAGTTGAAATGCCTGTTCCATCTCAAGTCTATGTGAAAAAAACTCAAAAATGTTTTTGGAAGAAACTAGTTTTTTACCTCTGAAATCAATGCTTTCCATATTAAGATTATTAAAAGAGTACAACCATCATCATTGGGTGACATCAAAGTAATTCGGACTGCTATGTCTTGTCGTTATAAAGAAGTTCTGACAGTTCTGTTGATAGTTAGATTTTTGAGCCAAAACACATGGTGTCATTGAAACCTTTTACTAACAAAAGATTGTGAGAAATAGTTTCAATTGGAACCTTATCATAGATACCTTCCATATCCAGAAAATCTACTGAAGCAAATATTTTAGACTTGAATTTTTTTTTCGAAGAAGGAATTTTTATAAATTGTACTATTTGTGGATGTATTTAATTCATAAGTCTGTTTAGAGTTAAAAAGTTGTTTATCCATTAAGCCAGGTTTCTCTAATATGCACATCTATCTGCCTTTTAACTGACTTAAGTTAGAAAAAAACATTTAACACACTAATGGTTGTAAAAGACTTTGCTTCATGGTAATTGTATTTGTGTATTTTGGCAATAAGTTACTTTTGTGTGTCTTCAAACAATAAGTAAATAACAGCTATACCCTCCATTATTCAAGTACTTATTAAATGGAAGACAATTACAAGGAATTGGGGTAATATATGAGACAATTTTAATAAAAAAAGCTGGTACAGTACCATCCTTATTTAGTGATTACAAAATTTAAAGAATATTATAGCTCATCTCTGGTTTTGTTATAAGTTATGATTTTTCTCACAATAGCTAATTTACTCTTTCCATGATTAAGTGTAGTGTTGGAATTCCAATTATATTTTTGGAACCTGGGAAGTAGACTTAAAAAATTTCTCACAAAGTTTTTTTTCCCCGATTTAGAAAATTTATATTCAGTAATATAAAAAAAGTTTTGACAGTAATTTATTTCTTTAGATATAATTTTAATATTTCTAGCTGTAGCAGATATTCTTTATGCCAGGTTAATAATTTCTCCCGGAATTAATCTTAAAATTACTGATAATTTTGTTACTGTCCATGTCAGTTTGTACTTCTGTCACTCACCCCTTTCTTGTTATATCAATGAATATCCTGTATTGTCTACATAATTTTTTTAACATTAAGAAATTAATCTTGACGAGTGAGCATTACTGTTCTTAAATTTTTAGTTAACTTTGAGGATGGCACATTTCAATGGTCCTCAGTCTACTCCAAATTTTCTATGAAAAATAATTTACCAAAATCAACTATTTTAAAAAGCTTCTCTAATTCTTTTTTGTAGAAACTTTATTTGATGTTCTTTTTATTTTTACCTGTTAGAATTAATATGTTTATTCCTGAAAAAGAGAATGTCCTATGTACTGTTGGTCATATATTTATTTCATAAGATACTTTCTAATCATTAATCTGGTTATCTCAATTACTACTACATGAATTAAAGTCAGGGGTTTCCCTTTCATTTACAGCATGAAATTTACTTCATTACCTTTATTTAGAAATGTATTCTTATCTTACTGGTTCATTGATATTATGTTACAAAATGTACTCCTAAAGATCCTCAGTGCATTTTTTTCTATTACACCCCACATTTTGTGGTATATATTTTCATCCTAGCATATGATGATCTATTTACTCAAACTGACATGAGTTAATAGATTTAATAATTTGCTATTGAATGTTTCTTATTTTTGAGAGGAAAATTATCAGTTAGAAAGATGATTTCATTTTTAATTCCTTACTATAAACTAAATAGATTTACAGGAACATTATCCCATTTAGGTAGTTTAATAAGGTAAAAGCTTTAGCTTGTTGCAAACAGAAATACAAGTTCTTGATCTTAAGCTACATTTACCATAAAAAATGTTGGAACCTTAAACACCTAGACCTAAAGAAGGATTGTTATGAGTTTATGGTTCCTAAATTAATTACAATGTTATCTCTCATAAGTATAGTTGAAACTGATTTCTTTTAATGTAAGTTGATTTGCTACTTTAATGCTAACTATTGTGGCATCCAAAATTGCTAAGATGGAGCAAATTTCCTGCAAAGCCTTCTTTAGCTTGCTGTCAGATATAGGAGAACAAAGCTGCCAGATTATATCAGAACTATATAATTTATTGGCTCCATTTCTTTAATATTCTGGTATTCACTGTCCTTTCTGAAAATACGATAGGATTTACTTAAGACCCTATCTTCTAATACTTCAGATTGTATTTTAAATGAGCCCCACAGTTGTTTAAAAATCTTCATATCCAAACTTGTGCAGGGATAATGATTGTCTTTTTTAATAACTTTCACATTCCCAAATCGATTTAAAAAAATTCTATCTTATAAAATGTGTCTAGTGATTTCTATTTTTGGAGCCACAAAAAAATTTAACATAAAAGAACTTTCACTAAAAAGCAATTCATTTTCTTTAAAATAGCAATATTTCCTGGCTTTATATACATTATAAGCTTTATTGTTACTTATGATATGAAATTTAGCTGAAAATGTTTTCATTTAAATATCTCATTGCAGTATATGTATGATATAAATTCATATAACTTTGACTGTTCATTTTTGTTACTGCATTTTTTAAGACCAGCAGTGAACATGTATTTATATATAGGATTTTTTTGAATATTTGATATGAGAACATCAGGATTGTGATCTATTTCAGATGTTTAATCACCAACGATTCCTGTTAAAATCTTTGGTAGTAAAATCAGTATTGTATTAAAAAGAAATTTCAGAAATTCATAAGATGCTATATTGGTTAATCGAAAAACTTGAAGAGATACATTGACATCTACTTTTTAATTTGTAACTTTTGAAGTGTACTGTAAAGATTTTTTGAGACACTCTATTAATTACATTATTATAATTCTAATATAGTAAATAATAGAATAAATTTAGTTCCTTTTTATAGTGTTAGTAATGTTTGTCATGTCATTCACATATTGAAAGTTGCTTGCTAAATATTTAAGAAGTTTCAAGTAATTTATCAGTAACTTTGTAACTCAACTTTCATCAGACATGAACTGCATTAAAAATTTTGTAATCCTAAAAATTCTTAAATATTTTTATAATGAAATTATGTATGAAGTTAAACTGATTTGATATATTTGCTTTAAAAGTGTTATTTTGCTCTTTTTTTTTTTTCCTTTTTTTTTTTTTTTTGCTTAAAGTAAAATTTGTTAAAATGCATATTTATAAAGGAACTCAATATTATTATTGTCTTTTAGTTTTGTAAATTTCAAAAGAAATTATTTTAAATAATCATTATGTATTGGATTAAAATGTAGATTACATTTAAATTGATTTATTTAAAATGAGTATCTTAAAGAAAAATTAATTTCAGAATTCTCTAGCTTCAGTTAAGGAAGCTGATGCTCTTCTCCAAGACCAACCACCTCATTCTTCAAATGTAAGTGTAATGCTGAAGTAAGAAAATAATTAATGTTTGTAAATACTGTATATGTAGTGTATGTGTTCATCTAACAATCTAACATTTTCAAGAAACAAAGCTTTTAATATGAATTATTGAGTTCAGCTCTATTCATTAACTAAATTGTTTGCTATTTAACTCTGCCTTTTTTTTTAAAGTTATGGGGAAAATAAGAATTCATTCTTGTTTATTTTTGAAGGAAATAATTTTTTTTCTTAAATATGTTGATTTATGAGTATGAAAATAACAATAATAAGTTGGCCAAAAAAAATATTTTTCCAATATACAATTGTTTTAAAAATTTAGCATTTGTTCTATTTCAAAAAATATAATAATAATTTCTTTTGTTTTTTTTCAAGATATATTTTTAATTACACATTTATATAAAATGAAAATCATTGAAAAAATGACAGCTTTTGCTCAACTTGTTATGTAAAACATGTTAATTCATTTAAAAGAATTGCCAAAAATATTGGAATGCAAACAATTTTTAATTTAAGATGTTACAATTATTTGAATTTCATTTGCTCGAAGCTTATTGAAGTTTGTTCATAAAATTGCTGCTTAATATAATTGCATCATTTGTTAAAAGGTGTTGAAATTATTTGTAAATTGATATTTATTTGCTGAAATAATTTCATAAATAATTGCAACTATGTGCAATACGTATGTTTTGTTATATAATTTTAATCATGCTGTATGCAAAAAATAAAAATGTATTTTTATAATCGACAATTCTCATTTGTTATAGCATCACAAAGACACTGTGGTTAGAATTTATCTTAGCTTGAAAAAAATAGTTATTTTATAGCTTTGTAACTTTCTATCACTGATTATTATATTTATCAGAAATATAAACTTGTTTACAGAAATCACTATTTTCCTGTATATAATCCGCGTGTATATATCATGTGTTAAAAAAGTTCCAAATTTCATTGCGAGTATTATGCGCCACCGTGGATTATCTGATAAAGAAAACGTTCTCCATTTTACAAGCTTACAAGAAAGTTTTGAAAGAAATACTGTTTATGTTTCATAAAATAAAAGGTTGTATCATGGCACACCTGAGTTATTTGAGTTAAAATCAGCTATGTTCAAAATGAATTATGTTCCGCATAAAGATATTACAGTTGCATTCTGCTAACATCATTTTGCAATTTGTTTTAAAAATATCCAAATTCGTATATCGTCATATGGAAGCGAAAACTTTAAGTTACACTTCAGAATTTAAATTAAAAGCTATAGTGAAGGTAGATAAAAAAATGGCGACTGACGTATTAATGTGAAGTGTAAAAAAAAAGCTTGTAATTAATCTATTTCTTTAATTTAAATATTAATGCAACAAATATATATATTTATATATATATATATATATATATATATATTTAAATATGTCAAATATTGTTTAAAAAGTGAATAGTAACTAAATATCGATAAGTTTTACAAGAATATTTTCGAAATTATCGCTCTTGATCGATCTTGTGCTTTCATCTCAAGTTTATCGCTCTTTGCGATGAGGTGTATCTAGACATATCTTTTTCATAATAAATGCTTTTTTTTCGGTAATAATTTTTTTATTATACTATAAGTATTATATCTTAAAAAGTGCAAAAAGTATTAAGTAAATTGAAATCCATATAATTGGATAGAAATTTGATGTTAGGGAGGGCTTATGTAAAAGTATGTATAAGCAAATCAAATTTATAAGCACATCAAATTTGTGAACTTTTATGGAAGATTATATGTGCTAACTTGATGAGCTAAATATTTGTTAATCTAAATATAAAATTAACATGATAAAATATGTTTTATTCATATATGTTTCATTTAACTATTGTACTGTAAAAATCTCTCAGTAAAAATGTTATGTGTTTTATGTTTTTAGTAAAAAAATGAACTCTCATTTTCAGATAATAAATAATATTTTTTGAGAAGCATTGTTACTCATTAAGTATAAATAAATCACAATTTTTAAGGGAGGAAGGAGTTCTCTTCCTTATCCTTTTAAAATAAAATAGCGTTATAAGTTTTTTTTAGCCTCTTTTGGAGGAGTTTTTCTATTTGAAGTTGCACATTCTATGAGATGGATGTTTTGGAGTTGTTGGATTTATTGAAAGAGTAGTAAGAAATATGATATTTATCATGTGTAAAATACAAAAAAATACACTAAATAAGATAAATTTTAAATATATAGAATCTTCTTTATTTTTTAATTTCTCAAAACTGAAAAGATAATTTGTTTTACAAAATAGCTAAATTTTGAAATATATAACTTAGTAGACACTCTCATCATTTATCCCAAAAATTTATTTCTAACAATTGGGCAGTTTTTTAATTTTTAATGAAAAATATGTACTTTTGTATACAAATGGTATGGAATAATTGTTTAATTGAATAAACCCAATTTCATTAAAATTTTTAGGAATCCTGATGCTACAACCCCAACAAGAACACATTCTACAGTGCGATGATTGTCAAATCTTAACACAGGAATGTCATTATGGCATATTTTCAGTCAAATCCTGGTTCAGTTTACAGTATCACACATCCCTTTTTGGTGATTTTGTGGAGAACATTTATTATGTGCATTTGGCATTGCCATAATTACTTATCACTTATGATGAACACGTCAATGACCTCTTATTCATTTTAACTTGTATTTGATCAAGCTGTCTGTTGAATAGTTAGTGCTTGGTCTTCAATTCAGTTATTTGTATATTCACCTCCATCTCTGTCATTGTTTTTTAGTTGTTTGAAATTTGCTGTAAACTGTTGGTCATTGTTTAAATTAGTTCTTGTGGACATAAGCTAATTAGAACAAAGACCAACAAACTTATAAAACCAAATTTGATAAGACTTTGAACAGTGTATATTAAGGCTTATATTAAGGCATATTATGTATGTTAAGGCTAGTTTTATCCATTATATGAGCCTTATAAAACTCTTGAGTTTTAGAGAAATAATACACGATCATCTTACTGGTTTTGTATGAAACTTTGTTGATGCAGAAAATGTTTGGCTGATGCCTTGACCTGCATCTTCTCCAGATTTCTACTGATAGAAAAGGTCTGATCAATAGTTGCTGAGCAAGTGACTCTTCTCCATTCAATTGTCCATGTTGAAGCTACATGGGCACCTTTATCTGTAGATGCCACTTCAATGCTGTTTTATTCAAATTTCAGGCGTGTTAGTGCTGTTATTGCTATCAGAGATGGTTTATCTGGGTATTAATTTCTTTGGATTTATGTTTACAAATTTCTTGAAAAATTCAGTGACTATTTTTCGTACAAAATATTTATCTTGTAAAAATCATTTTATTAATACCTTTTTTCTTGCTGTGTGAATAGCCACTTGTGATAAAATTCTGGTATTGAACACTGAAAGTAAAGCATGTTGACTAAATTACTTACCAAAAAAATTTAAGTTATTGACATTTTATAAACATTATTTTTGTTTTCAATAGTCATGAGAAATACGTCTTAGTACTATGAACTTAATGTAAAATGTTTCATGCTGATATGCGCATTTGAAAGTTGTTCCTATTTTAAGAGATACTCTACTCATTTATAGAATGTATATGAAATTTCATTTAAGTATCAACTAATATTAAACAAAACAATGCAATTTTGGACTTAGAATCGAATAAAAGTCCATCAAACTCATGAATTGAAAATTAATATATTTATATGTTACGTAGCATTTAATTTTTTAGGTAAGTAACACTAATTACTTTGTTAGTTCTGTACTTGCTATAGTTAATATTAATTACTAAAATAATGAAATTAAGTTTTACATTTTAAACCATAATAGGAGATAAGGAAAACCTATTTGAGGGAGGGCTATGCAAAGTGTTATTTGTTGTTCAGTATTCTAAATAGTTGTTTTGATGTATAATGTTTTATGTGATTAATCATTTTAATTATTTATAACTAATTGCTAAATTTAATTTTATAAATCAGGCTTGCAGTTGTACATCAAAAAATGAATTTAAAGTACCACCTTGGCAAGTAGAGCAAAGTGCTAATCAACTTAGTGTACCAGTTATAGGCCCAACTATGGAGACTTTAGCGGATCATGGTAAAGAAATTTTAAGTAGTGATATGTTAGTATTACAAAATTACACTTATGATGTCATTATATTGCGTCATTATTATCAATAGTCAATTTCGTTATTGCTCTTTGCTTGGTTTACATTTTATAAAAGTGTTTATTTAATTTTTTAAAAATATAAAAAAGAAATTTTGAAAATTTCTAAAGATATTTAAAAATGAAACTATTATTAAAAACTATTGAATCCTGATGATAAATTTTGCTAAATTTGAAATCTGTTGCCTGTAATACCTGTTACTATATTATACATGTTAAACCTCTTGGCTATCGGAGGAAAAAATATTTTTTATAAATAACAATTTTATATCAGTTAAATCAGCTCAAAAAACTTGCTTCTGTTGTAATAATTGTTTAATCCTTTTGTTTTAAATAATTTGTTTGATGATAAAAGAAAGGATATCATCTTTGGCTGGCTAACTTCTCTCTGAAAGGTTTTTCTTCTCTTTGATTTTTTCTTCCATAAATGTCAAACTGAGAAATAAAAACATGTCTTTGAAAAAAGTTTTTTTTTTTAATGTTTTCTATTAAATTACATCAAAAGAAAAGTTCATCTGTAACGTCATCCATTTATATTTTAAATGTAACTTAAAAAGTTTTTAAATTTTCTGCTTTTCTAGTCAATTTACCAAAAAAAATTTGTTTTTAGTTTCCTTCTTTATGTGCTTATATCTATAGTAATTTGTATAGCTTAGAGCTCTGTTTGTTGTTCATGTCATTGGTAGGAATTTTAGTATCTAAAAAACTTATATGGTTGATTTCAAATTAAGAGAAAAATCTGAGGAAATTTTGAACTGTAACCCTGAGACTTTGTTTGAAATAGATAAATAGGTAGTTTGTCAATGTGAAATTAAGTTGAATTTTCTAACATGAATCTGTATAAATGATTTAATTATAGAAAAGCCTTGATAGCTTCAATAAAAAGGACAGTTAAACGAATGAATCACAGTTCCGAGAAGTGTGGTGGTATTACTATTTATGTGAAAATAAGGTTAAATAATATATCTACTCAAAATATGTATCAAGACACTGGTGTCAATGACTTCAATGATCATTCACCATAAGATCTACAAACAATGTATTTTAAAACAATGTTTGAACATGAAAGGAAGAAATTTTTCCAATTGCTCGGTACTAGTTCTTGCAAGTAATTGGGGAAAATTTATTGTAGCTTATATAAATCAATTAATTAAATTCATAGAATTTGCAATGCTATTAGTATCATCACTCAATGGAATAAGAAATTTATTTTGTTCAAAATTTGCTGCACTACCTATTGGTCATAAAGTATTATTTATTGCTGTTATTGGTAGTTAGATGAATTAAATTTTTTGATAATTTTTGATGCAAAATTTTGCTAAAATATTTCTGAGAATATATTCATTAAAAGAAATAGAATGGATTCCTAATATTTGATGACTGGAAAATTTTAATAGATCAGAATACTAGGCCTTAAGTTTTTTTGAATTACAATTCATTTAGAATCTTTATAAATATCTTGTAGTACTAATACAGATAAACATTATCATTTAAATAAACTAGCCTAGTTAAAATGCTTTAAAATTTAGATATATGTATCTTTATAATGTCAAAGTATCTTGTTCCATGTCTTTGGAATAATAGTATACTAAATAATTTCGATGACAATATGAAGTAGCAAAAGGGATAAATGCTTATAAGAAGAATTGAACCATATCAAAATATCTGATCTTCATAAATTTTCACTAATTGCTGCAAAATATTTAAAAGACATGACTCACATTTTGGGTTAAGTGGCCATATTTATGGTTGAATTTTATAACTACCTCATTCTGAACAAGACTATTTTAACTTTAAAAGATATTAGTGAGAAAATATTTTTTTGCACGTTCATTCCTTTTTTTTCTTATAACATATTCATGTAATTTTTCTTTTATACTTTTTCTTAAGTATTTTATCAGTATTTTTTCTTAAGTAGTTGGGTGAAATTTTTCTGATATTTTTATATCTTACTTGAATTTTTTATGTTAGATTATGTTTGTACATTTTTTATGTAAATCAAATAACATTTGAAAATTGATTTTTTTTTAGTTAATTTATTTTTACTATATTTAAATTTTATAGATAATTTTCATTGCCTAGTTAACAAAAACAAAATATTTTAAACATTTGCAATATCATTGTTAAAAGTTTTCATTTTAATTATTCTATGACATAGCTGTATTTTTTACAAATAGGAAATCAAAATTTATGCTTTATGTTTACTCACAATTCTTTGGAATATGCCAGTTAATATATTTCTTATTATCATATTTTTTCTTTTTGATTTTTTATCCCCTATATATTAGCCTGATAAAAGAAACTTGCTGCTAAGTATTGGCTAGAAATTAATTTTCAAAATTCTTAAAATAAAATTCATTATTCAAGTCTTTTATCAATAAGAAACTGATCAAAGATATGTTTATCATTTCCAAACATAAACTGCCAATTATATATCAAATGCATATTAATCCAATGAAATTTTAAACTGTTACGCCTCAATACATGTGCAATAATTAATTATGTGCTTTATAATAGTTAATTTTTTAGCTAGTATAAAGCACATGTTACCCCTCTTTCATTGATATTAACATTATTCTAGTAATGTAGTCATTGAAAAATCAAGTTTTAGATCAAGTATATTTGAAAAATCAAGTTTTAGATTTGACATAATAATAGATATAAAATGTTAGTTCATTTATTGTAAAATAAGTGTATTGTCTTTAATTTTAATGAGTATTGAAAAGTTGATATCTTGTCATACTGTGTCTCTTATATGGCATTTTATTCGCTTCTCCTTTGAAGTTTCTAATTCTATATTTGTTGAACTTTCATTAAATTTTCTGTTTGTGAACCCCATTAAGGTTAAATGGATATGAACTTAGTTAGTTATGTTAAAATATCTTTAGTTAATTGTTTTATGTTGATTTAAATATGATAAAAGTAACTATGAAGCACTTGCATACTTTAATTAATTAAATTATTTCCTTATAATGTAAATAATATGTCCTGTTAATATCTTGAAATTAAAAGAAGTTATTTGATTTAGTTGTTGTTGTTCCCATACAATAAGTAATAAGATGGGTTTTGCATTTTAAATTTATGTATTGTGGTATGTGTTTTTCTAAGCAGGTAGTTTGGATTTTCTAGGTTTTGGAATATATATCTGTGATGGCTATGTGTGACAAGGGAAATACATCTGTGGTCATTGTTATAAGTTCCTCATTCTGTGATGTAGAGTGTTATTTTGATTCTTTTGAAATTACATTTAAATCAATTTTATACATTTTAGTCATGCCATTTTTTAGTTTTCTACATATGTTTGGAATTTGAGATATGAAATTATAATGTTTTTATAATTTCTTATGCGTTTGCCTTTTTTAAAATACAATTTTTTCAATATAGAACGTTATAAGGAAAACAGGAGCTTTTATAGAAACTGCTAGACAAATTTAGATTCGAAAGTATCTCATGAAAATTACATTGTTAAATAATTAATCTAAATATCATTGTCGTTTTTACCATTAATTTATTTTCTCTTTCTCTCTCCTTCAATGGTTTTTATTAATACTTGGAACTTGCTGGAGAAGTTATAAAGTAGAGAGATCATGTTTCACATCCTGAGGTACATATATTTTCAACTGTCTCTTAATATTTTTTCTTTGGTTGATTGATTCTTCTTTTTCATAATATTGAGTAAAAATAAATATCGGGGTTAGTAAAGTAGCAAAATAAAATAAATCATTACTTCTCATTTTAAGTTTTCATAAAATATAAATTGCAGTCTTATTAATTTTATTTAAAATATTGTATAATTATTTCAGAGTAATGTATTGAATGATTTACTCTACAAAAAATTATAATAAGGTCATTGCCATATCATAGTATACACATGTTACAATTTCTTACTGTATTCTGTGAAAATCTCATAATCTGTATAATCATAAAAACATTTCATTGATTCAGTAATTACATAATTTTAATGCAATAAGTGGTACTCTTATTGATGTAAATTGCATCATTTGAAGAAAAAGAAGTTTCACAAACTTTTTAGAAAAATATTTGGAAATGAAATTGCAATATTTCTTGTCAAATTACAACTAACCTTTGAATTTATTCTTTAATCATTCCAAAAGGGATTTAGGTTAATATTTGTTTCTTTATCATTTTTCAGTTGCTAAAGAAAAGAAAAAAAGATTACCTGCTAAGCGATTGGGCGCGAATCTCAAACGCACAAATGACTATTC
>JAPDSC010064528.1:0-29291 GCA_026290005.1 Latrodectus geometricus
TACAACAAAATTTTCTTCCAGAAATTATTCGATGCGCCAACATGATTTCTTTAAGCTTGGCTTTTCATCTCAGAACGCAAAGCTTTGCCTTCTTCACATATTCGCAGACAGCATAAAAATAAAAGAAAATGAGAAGATTGATTTGATCGAGACGTTGGGTAAATGACACTTGTGACGCAAGCTTCTACCTGAAAGAGAGAACATATAAAAGATAGAAACTATTTCCATAAAATCCATCAGTATATTTTGACAAAAAATATTAACTTCTTTAACGTTTACTAAGAGTATTTTCACAAATTCGCGATTCAAAATCATTCTGCAGAGAATCCTGTTCCTGAGATTCTCATTCTAATTCCTCGCAGATTTATGATGTTATTGAATATGTTGGTTAAATGAAGCGAGTATATATTTTATGGTAGAATATGCATAGATATAGAATTCGTCTCCGTATCAGAATAAATCAAATTGTGTTTATTAGCTCCAATAGATTTTCAATCCAAAATCTTCTCCAATAATAGATTTTGGTTATTAAATAATAACAATAATGCTCCCTTAATTTAGTGTGTAAATATCTTCTAAACTAGCTTATTTTTTTCTTAAAGTACGAGTGTTTCTGTATAGTCAGTTAAATTTTTGATTCTTCGTTATTTAGTATAAAATTTTAGAGTCATTGGCAGTTGGATTGATAACTTTATACTCTTTCCTTATGCTTGCTTGTATTTCATGTTTTTTTCCTAAAGCCTTACAGTAACTTAGTTCCAGAAAAATGTTTTCAACTAAATATAACACTCTTAATAATTTAATGTGTTATAATAACTTTTACGCAATGATATGTTATAATGCAATTCTGTATACGAATGTTTTAAAAAGGAAAGGATAAGCGATAACTATCTATTAAATTTTTTGAAAGATATAAGGAACTCATTGAAAATAAGTGTAAAGAATAAAATTATTTGTCATGACCAAAACACTTTAATTGGGTTTATGAGCCACGTTAATTATGCTCCAAGTTTTTATATTTGCTCAATATTATTATTCCTTTTTACTTTATTATTTGTTCCTAATCCATCGTTAAAAACAGAAAAATTTTAATTCCTTAATATTACAAGAGCATATTTTTTGCACCTTTTGTAACATTTTCTCTGTGTGATATTTGAGTTATTAATTTTTGTAATCGGTTTTTATATTTAGATCGCTATCTGAGAAGAGACAAGTAACAAGTAAGTTTATTAGTAATATTTTAACTTAAAAAATATTAAATGTGGTTTCAGGAACTGAGCCATTTGACTAAATCTTCATGTCTTCATATTATAGGGATTAATTTTTCGTAACAGAAATTTAATATTACAAAATGTTAGTTGGAACTAGACATTCGAGTATCCTTTTTGAAATATCTGGGAAATTTTACATTCTTAGATCCAATGTGTCAAAAATAAGCAAAAAGTAAATGTGATTCAATTATAACTTTAAACCAGGCTATTCGAAAAGTCTATTCAAAGTAACAACGTTTTGTATGCTATTTGTGATTTTGTGACATTGAAAAAATTAAGCTGAGAAGTTTTATTATGTTCCAGCATCCACCAGGAGGGAAATGTTGATAGTAAATGTAATTAAACTAGGTAGGTGTCGCTTTTATAGTTTAAAGAAATAATAAGTGTGATAGCACGAATTGTGAACGAATATTCTATGTGACACAATTGTTTTGATTATGATCATGCTAAACTGCTCCTAAGACTCTAAAAGTAGTTCATTATTCTTGGAAGTCAGTCACAGTTTCACCTATACCACGTTTACAGACAGGATAATGATAGCAAAAGAGAAATTTTGACACTATTCTGAAACGGTTCGAAGAACAGGGTTTTGTAACTCTTAATTAACGAGCCTTTTAATTTTTCCCAAAAAAACCCTATTAGCAATCTACATAGTTTGTTTATACAACAATACATTGTACTTTTGCAAAACAACTATTAAATCTGAAAATTCACTTTTACTCTATGCATGATAAAATATCCGATGTTCAATCGATCAAAATTTTTACAGCACATGATATTCAAAGGAAACATATTTATATTTCAAGGTTTTTAAAAGTATATAGATACAAAGTAATAAGCTTTAAAATTTTGTTTCATATCCTATAGTTAAATATAATTAGAAAGGAGGTTCTATCTTTTGTAGAAATGTAGCACATACACTTTAAAAGAATTAATATCAAATCTAACAGCGTTTTTCCTTTTTTTCTGACTTGTGTCAAAAGTTTGCTTATTTTTAAAGATTGTTCAAAATACTTGATATCATACGGCAATAAATTGATAGAATGAAACTAAAAATTCTTATTATGCGAAAATAGTAAAAAAAGAACTGATATAAGTAATAGATCAAACTGGGATTTTCAGTTCATCTAATATTTTTCAAAATATTAGATGAACTGAATGTTTTTTATTCACTTAAAATATTAGGAATAGATTTACGCTTATTTCCATTTATCAAATCACGTGGATATAATTTCTGTTTCAAAACATTTTATTTGTATCTTTTATGCTTGCTTAAATTTCTTCATTCTCATTTTTTTTCATTTCATTTACACGGATCCTTTTCTTCTAATAGAAAGAACTATGCCTTCTAAAATAATGTTGCATATAATGTTACAAATGTTACAAACGAATTTTTTTTCAGATTTAAGTAAAAATATGCATTCTTTTTTGCTTCCACATTTAGAAATCACAGAACTTTATATTTAATGATATCCCTTTCAGCGAATTTTTCATAAGATCTGGAATTCTAAATTGAAAATAGATTACTGGGGAGGCGATTGGTATTTCTTACTTATTCAACATCTTTCTTTGCAGAACACTTTTTGCGATATACACATAGTGAATTTCATAAAAAAAATATTCCTTAAACTTTATCAAATTAAAACTTTTTTATTTTATAAATTGCAAGTTCTGTAATTTTGCTTTTCTTGTGGAGTTAAAAATATATGATTCGAAAATTAAGTGTTGCGCGTATTTATAAACTAATTTGTGTCAAAATAAAAACATTCCCATACCACAATGCATAATAAATTTTTTTAAAATCTGTCTCAATTTACAGAAACGAATTAAATTTCTATTTGTGAATATTTCCTTTTAAATTTGTATTGTTGTAAGAGAAACAAGAGCAATATGTTTATAATTTATAAATTCAATGTGAAACGAGCATTTTTGAAAAAATAATAAAATTTTAAGGAAGATTTATTTGTGGATATTATTAAAATAATAAAAAGTTGCTTTTAAAATATTACAATGTTTTATTATTTTAGTGCAGTATCAGATTTCCATTTGATGTTACGTTTTGGAAGTAGCTTAATATAGCTTCTGTAAAATAAGAAATATTTTCAATTATATCTATTGTGAAAAAGACACATTACAATTTTTACATTTATATGTTTTAAATGCAAGTTTAATCCCAATCCTTCTATATCAATATTGTTAAATAAGCATAATGTAATAAAAATATTAAAATTCAATAATTCTGAGATCAATATAGACAGAGATATTGGCTTTGTGAGTAAGTTTTTTATATACTGCAGTATTGCTTGATGTATGCACATATCTGTTGCGAATATAAAGATTACCTTGTTTCCACAGATGAATTTAAATCTTAATAAAAATGTGGTAGGTCTATTAATAGAGATAAAGATATTGTTGGTGTTTGAAATGTCATTCTACTTGAAAGTATATAATATAACTCTTACGAAATTTGATCTTATGAAATAATACATCATATTGTAAATGATTATCTTATATTTTGGAAAAGTGTTCTGTATTAAACACTGAAAACTACAATCTTAAGTTTTTGATAACTGAAAACTTATAAATGAATTGAAAATTACTTCAAAATACGAAAATTCCAATATATTTACTTTGCTTATATATCATCATGTTAAGAGCAAGACTTTTCTTTATCATCAACAGAAGAAAATGAATGAAAAACTGTAATGTTATAATGAATGCTAAAACTAGAATGTTAAAACTGTTGAATTGTTAATTGCTTTTAGTTTAACAGTTCGTGGATTTATTTTTCAACCCCGACATGGATATTCATATTGTTCGGATTCAAATTTAAACTACATCCCCCTATGAAATTATCTTTCATTAAGTATAAATTAAACTTAAGCCACAAATAAACAGAATCAATCAAATATTGACATGTACAGTGATTCAAAATTCACTTTAAAATTGCAGGCTCTTCTAGAATTAATTCTCATGGGCAAATCTTACCCATAGACAAACCAGCCATTGCTAAAATATTAATCGGAATTCGATAAACTTTATAGAATTTTTCAGCTATTACTTTTCAACATTTATTGCTAATTCATTGTGCAAATATTTCATGCCGTTTCAGCATTAATATTGTGCGCTGACGAATATTATTAAGGAAATGAAGTGTTATTTTAAATTTTTAAACTTGATTAAATTTTTATCGTTTAGAAAATCTTTAAAAGCATCATAACATATTCGGTAAAAAATTACTTGAAATTGGTTGGAATGTCATTCATTAGCAAATTATTATTGATTATTGAGATTATTATTAGCAAATTATTAATTATTATTGATTAAACTTTACTAAATATGATAACAAACAATATTGTAGATTAATATTGATTGTTATCAATTTTAGTAAAGTTTTATATTCCCTTAGACATTATACATTATGGTGATTTTCTTATTGAGTTTCTTTTTAAATAACTTTTCATGTTCCATAATTTTCTCTTATATGATTTTGGAAAAATGAAAAAAAAAATTTTTATTCAAGTAAATTTTAAAATAAAAAGTATGATATTTGCGCATCTAATCATAACATTGCCTTAGAAAAAAAATCAAACATACCAAATATAAAGCTATTACTAATATTAAAGCTATAAACATAATATGATAATATTTCAGATTACCATAATAGTAAATTTTAGACCAATAATTTTATGTTCTTCACAATATACAGACTCAAATTTTAATAAATTATTAAATTATATTAAATAATCATATGTAATTTTATTTTCGAATTTTAAAAGAAAATTAAAAATTTAATTGCTTTTTAAAATATCGACTCATTTAATGCAAATAGTGAAACGTTTCTTACTTTAATTTGCATTTTCTAGACTGAATTATTTGTTGATATTTTAACTGCAATTTCTTAAAAAAGTATGTTTGTCCAATCAAAATAGGAAAATTATACAAACCATTGAATAACTCTTTCATGTCTCCTGTTTATTAACAATACCATTAAAACTAATTATAAAATGCATTGACGAAAGATTCCTAAAATTTAAAATCAAATCAAAAAATTGTTAATTACTCAAATAAATTTGAATTTTGAATGCCAAACTTAAATAATTTATGTTTTTAAAAAATATCTGACTTGGATGTTGAAAAAATAAAATGTATGATTTAAATGTTGAAGCTGTAAAATATATAATTTGAAATGTGAATATAAAATCAACTAATTTATGCATTTCTTATTTTTATAAATATTATTATCCCTGTTATTGAGATTTTATAAAAATAATTTATACTTTTATAAAATCTCAATAAAGTGGGTTGAAACACTATTTTTTCAAAACAAATTCTTTTTTTTTTAAATTGTTTGCAAGATTGTTACTTTAAAACATAAATATGGCTTTAATTTGATCACATAACTACATTTTGTTTTTAAATAGTGTTATGAGCTTCTACAGCTGAATTCGTATTGTAAATGATTTAATAGACTTCTCTCTAGTTATATGTGTAGTCTAAAATAAAATGATTACGTTTTAATTTCTTCCTAATAAGTTGTGTAGTTTAAATTTGAAAATTTAAACATAATAAATGTTTTTAAGCCCTGAAGTACTTTAATAAACAAATTTTACATTTCAATACTGAACAAAATTATTTGAGTATTTTTTGAATATTTGATTTCTGCTGTCTTGTGAACACATCTAAAAGGGCTTTATTTCTTTAAACATGCTTAGCTTTTTATATTTGAAATTCGTCATATAGACAAATTAATCAATGCAGTTGTCAAAAATAATTTCAAATTCCATTAGAATACTAATGTTAAATTTTAATTATTATATACTTAATTCATATCAAAACACAAATCTGCTTGGTTATATTTTAAGTATGTAAACTAACTTTATTTTAGTTTATAGTACAAAATACTAGAAAAAACGTAGATAAGAGAAACGTATAAATTTGATATAATCATTTGCTGTATCCAAATGCAGTTTCTTGTCCGTATATTTTAGGGATTGCAAGAGAGGTTGCAAATAGGGAATCCTTAAAGTGCTTTGCATATGGCTTCTGATCCTGATGTCCCCCTGACTGGCTTTCCTCTACACATTTTGACATGTCTAATGTAATCTGAATTGCTTATGCAACGACCTAATCTTTCATGATGTTTGCCTATTAGAGTCTATTTGAGCGCCATGCTCTGTCTGAGTAGAATTATTAACCACTCTCAATATTCAAAGGGTCATGTCTACATTTTAATAACATTTGTATAAATATAGAAAGTAATTATGCATTTTGAAATATTTAATGGTACAAAATATACATATAACTTAATATTATCATTATTTTAATATAAGTAGTGTTTAATTGGTTGTAAATCTATTTTTATCTACTAATAACTTGGAAGTTTAAATTTATTTTACATTGTTTTTATTTTTTGTTGCTAATTTTCTCTTCACTTTAGAGCAATTAACCAACATTTGTAATAATATCAGGAATTTGCCAGTAAAGACACATTTTGAATGCTATTTTAGATCTGTTTGATAGTAAATTACTTTCTGCATTACTTAAAATTACATTACATAATAGGAAAAACATATCTATGTCTATGAAATATCATATCTATGAAAAATATATCTACGTTTTATATAAAGTTAATTTCTTTTGCTATTTAAAAGCATTAAGTCATTAGTTTTTAAAACAGACTTGTAGATTTTTCTGCTCAATGCAATCCATTTAACTGTTAGAAAATAATTAAAATTACATAAGCTCTATGTTAAATAATATCTAACATTTTTTTGATATGACTTAGAATTTATTTTCTTTGAGTTTTTCCTAATCTCAATTTTCCGTTAGATGGAGAATAAAATTGAATGACAAAAAAAATCCTCTAAGAAATTAAATAAATTATTGAAAATAATTTATTAAAGATAAAAGCTTAAGGCATATTTTTTGATAAGCATTTGTCATTGGGCTACTAGATTGTCAGCAATGATATTATTTTGAAACATGGGTGTTTTCGTGATTTTCTTGCTAAGAAGTGAGAATATAGCCTTATGAATGTGCTGAAATAAAGTTTTTAACCAAAAGTTTAAAGATTTTGATATCTAGAGCACATTTTGACAACACCAAATGATGCATGACAGAGGCCTAAAAGTTTTTGCAAAAAAATCTCTTTTCATTTCCTAAGTGCATATGTTAAAAATTCATAATTAAGGTATACCAGTTTTTAATTGCAATAAATGAACTCAACATATCAATAGTGTTTATAATATTTGCATACAAATTAATAAATTATATATTTCTTGATAACATTGGAAAAGTGAGATATATCTTGCATATTACACCTTTACCCTCTTAGCTACTATCAGCGTGATCGAATTAGTATTTGCATTCAAAAAATAAATTTAGATCGACAAACAACCAAGTAATAGCCTTCAGTACTAATCTGTATTACTATTTTAAATATAGCATAAGTAATACATTATAAATATCACAAAACGTAGAAGTATTACTAGATATATAGTAGATTGATAAATATTAATGAATTGATTGAATATATATTTTATTTCAAAGTTAAGCATTGTATAGTAATCAAAAGGAGTTTTTTTCCAAATAAAGGTGACATACATTTTTATAAACAAGAAATTTATATATTTCAGTTTTATTGCTTCGTTTTTACAAATATATCAAAAGATTATTTAAAGGTAAATAGTGCGTTCAATGATGATAGCGATCGATGGAGAAGCATTTATACTATTGAATAAGTTTCAAGTACTTCACAGATTTACATTATTTTAGCTTTAATAACTGTTTGATTAAGGTTTAAATAAATTATTTGAATAAAAAACAAGAAGAAATTATATCAGTCTCCTTTTGATCACTTTCAAGATTTGGGAAATCATAGAATTAAACTATAGTACGTATATATTGTACTTTTTAATATATAAAGTATAATGTTATGAATGAAATGAAAATTGATATATATATATTGCTATTGATAGTAACAATCTACACTAATTTTTTATTATCAATTCATAGATTACGAAACTTTGCAAAATAAAAAAGCTTATATTACATATTTTTAAATAAAATGTTTTAAAATATCTGTAATGGATCTTAGCTGTTAAATATTATTACAAGTTACACAAGCAAATTGCAAAAGTTACATATCACGCCCATTTCAGTACAATGAACAAAATAAACATTATATTTGCCTTTATGTATGCTTTTAAAATGTAAATATTGAACTTGATACTATAATACTTAAATATATATTTATTTTCATATGTTATTTAAAAAAATATCAATACTTAGATATATTTATTACAAATTGTATGCAAAATATCATTTATTTAAACAGAAACAAATAAACCCTAAGCAAATTTTTAAACAGAAACATACAAATATGAAAGTGAGCTCTTTTCAATGAAAGGAAATAATAGCTGCGGATGAGCTTGAAATAAAAATAAATATCCATATCTTTCACGTTATGATTCCTGTTTTGATGATCTTTACAAATATAAAATCAAAAGAGTTTAAAATGTGAAAATAAGTCTTGCTTATGTAATGAATGTTTGTTTATTTTTAATAAGCAAAATAAATGTTTACGTAACTATAAGCTATTAATTAATGGGCGCGAGTAAATATAGATTTTGACTATTTGAAACAGTTTTTTATCGTGATAAAAGAAATTCAGGTTTTTGTTTAAATTTTACATAACTTTTCCGTTATAATCTCAAACAACAGATAAACAGTAACAGCAAGAATTTTATATAATTTACTGTTTGTAATAAGAAAACCTGGTATGAGTGCTTTTATATTTATACACAGAGAATGTGTGAAATTCGTTGTTTTTTAATACATCAAAAATATATCTTAAAACTATCATATAATACATAAAAATGTTATATATATATATATAATATCGTAACATGTTATGTACATATATAGATCTAATAAATTTTCAAGTAATATTATATCCCCTATACGTAATGTGGTATTGGGGATATAATATTACTTAATTAAATAATAATATTACTTTATTAAATTTAAAAAAAGGTAAACATTTTGCTTGATTTGAAGAGAAATGTATTTCTTTTAATATATATATATTTTTTTATAAAACACAAATCAATTGGGAAAAAGCATTTACTACAGATTAAAAAACAAATATTAGAAATTTTACCAAATTAACAATTAATAAACTCCAAAATATATTTTTTCAAAATTATATATATTATTTAATATTTTATAAGACAAATAAAAACTGAAAGTCATTTACAAAATTATAATTATTGAAAGTGTAATCCGAGTTATTTTTTTTAAATTCTGGTTTTATTTTCATATTTCTAATATATTTGAATTATACTTTTTGTTGCATGTTTGAAGCAGTTCTTATTTATGTACAGCAGCCAATAATATTCCAGAGCAAAATATATTCGTTGCAATAGTAACTACAATGGTTTTCGATCTTCCAACAAATGAAAGCTCATTGCACTTGGTAGAGGATATTCTGTTTGCTTACTAGAGAACAATCATTAAGCAAAACTTGTCATTTTCCAGTGTTGGGTAAATTTTTTTTTTTTTTTTTACCAAATTTTTGCTTAAATCTACTGTTAGAAATTATACCTGTTAATATATTATTATTACTCTTAAATTAAATATTTCTAGCGAAAGTTTATTAAAACTACATACTATATTATAAATTAAATTAAATCAAATAACATCATACAATATATATTATAAATTAAATTCTGAAAAATATATTTTATATTTAAGTTTTCCTAATTGTTTTTAGATTTTGTTACATCTGTTTCAAATGCAGACTATTATTTGAAAAAATTTTAATAAAAGTAATTTGGATTTCTTCTAATAAAATTTTACTTGCTATTAAATTACTTATATTACAAAATAAGGCAATTTCTACACTATAACATTTTTATATTTCAATTTTGATACGAAAGTGTTTTACTAAATTTATTAAATAAATATTTGAAAAATAATTTCTGTTATTGGATATAAATTGAAGAAAAAAGAAGCCTAATTTAATTTTGAAAATATCAAATACTTTGTTAATACAGCTGTATATTTTAATTCTTTTAGAAAGTGTGTGCAAAAGAAATATTAGATTCAATAAAACTTTCATATTCATGGTATGAATTCTTTTAAATGTTCTTTGGAAATTCTGTAGCGTTTGCTACATGATTTCAACCTAAATGACATCTTTCTTATTTCATTCGGAAAAAGTTATTTTAATGTATCAAATGAGTTCTATTTTTCTCAAACTTTTGTTTTAAAGATAAAGTTGGAATATTTTTTTCACTGTATATATTAGTATTTACCTTTAAATGTACATTATGAAAATTAAATTTATATATTTTTCAAGACCAGTTAGTATGAGAGAATAAAAAGTAAATTAAATTACGAACTGTGTAGTTTTTCATACATATCAGAAACTACACAATTTGTACAATACAATAGCAAAAAGTATAATATATACTAGAATTATTTTGGATTTCTGTGGAAATTATATATATATATATATATAAATAGTGTGTACACATAATATAGATAATTAAAAAACATTAATTATAATTAAAAAGTTTTTTAGCATATATGGCTTGAAAAATTGAATATTTCTTCGATATTTGACTTGAAATAAGAAGTAATTTAAATATTGTTTATTTAAATCCATTTGCGTTTTTAAAGATCTGAAGGTCTTGTAAAGAAATACTCATAGCATACTAACTTTAAAAAGCGAAACAGTGATTAAAAAATTTGTAAAAATTAATAGCGATCTATACATGAAAAGCTCAATGAGTGGTTAAAGTTTGTAAATATATTAAATCTGAAATTTTACATTGTTTTCTGAAAATCGCTTTCTTTTTAAATAAAAATATTATTTGAATATAAGTTTTTAAGAAAATTAGTTTTATATTCTTTAAACATTATATTATATGACTTGGTATTCAGCATGACGTTTTCACTAAAGACTTGTTTGTTTTTTATGATAGATTACATGATTTTATTAATCATAATGTTTTAAAAGTGTTTTTCTAAACTTTAAGGAAGTTTTATAAATTTATTATTAATTCCATTAATTTCCATATCAACATACAGAAAAATAGTTTTATGTACTCTTTATTACTTTCCGATATAAACTAAAAATCATATGAAACCATGATATTATGCATAAATTTACGACTAGGTTTTAAAATGTTTGATGATTTGTATTTATTCTATTGTTCACTCTGAAATGTTTGCACTGTATTAATAATTATTTTTTTCCTCGTATATAATATTTCTAAAATCAATAGTAACTGTTCAAACCTAATTAAAGTTATGTTTGTTGCTCTATTTATATAATTTTTAAAAATATTAATGAATTTCAAATTTACTTCAGTAAAAATATAAAGCTTCAAATATACTAGTGTAGAAAAAATATAAATTTCAAAACTTCAATTTGTTGTGTATTAATAGCATAAATATGCATATATATATTATAATTAATCAAGTATTCAATCTTTCTTATATTACATTTAATATTTAAATTTAAAAAATACAAAACTGTATAAGAGGACTTTAAATTCATTAAATATTTTTATTAGGTGATTTTTTTATAAATTTCTTAAACTATTATTACATTGTATGGTGAAAAAATTCAAAAAAATATTTAATGCAGATGCAATATATCATGATTATACTTATTAGTTTAATTGCTATAAAGTTTTTCGTTAAGATGTTTTTTTTAATTTATTTCCGAAGAAAATTTTGTGATATATAGAAAATAGGGATAATGTATTCAAAAAACACAATTCACTTAATTTCTCTCTTTTTGTGACTGAAAAGAATCATTAATCATACCTTTTTCTTTGTAAAAAGTGGAAGTAAAATTTAAGTTTATTTTTCACTAGTTAAAATGTTCACAAGGTAAGAAAAGAAAAAAACATATCACTGTTATTGAAAATTAAAATGATTGACATTTTTCGCTATGACTAAATATAAATTTTCTTAAAACCAACTTTTTTATATTATACATATATAAAATTGTTTAAAAAAATGTGTGTTCTAAAATAAAAATAAAAAACAGATAAAATAAGAAATATAGGCGGTTTGCATTTTATATTTACGAATAGAATCATTAAGTTTATATACCAAGTTTTAAAACATTTTTAGAAATAACAAATAAAGCATTGATTTCAAATGAATTTCAATAATTTAAGCATTTTCCTGAATTGCAGGTATCTTGCATTCTAACTTATTACTTCATTGTAGATGATGAAAGTATCCTCAACACCATTTCACTACATGTGAGCACGCTTGAGATTTATATACACTCTTGTCAGTTCTTGTGTTGTCGTTCTGTTGATCACATCCTCGATCCTAGGTTGTTAAAATGTGTGGATTTATTTCGTATACTCTTCCTTTTAAGAAAAATGTAAAAGTCTTTAGAGACCAGGTCAAGTGACTGAGGAGACCATAAGCATTCTGCTGATTGTCTTCTGAGGTGTAAACACCTCATGCACACGGGACAATCAAGATCTGATCTGAAACATGTTGCACCCTCCTTAACATAACAGAAGCTTCTTTTCTGGAAGGTTTGCATAAAATTCTCCTAGGTTTTCCAAATCGAATTCACTGTTCCCACTGTTCAATGTTTGTATCAAAGAATATCGCACAGGGATTTTGTTGCCTTAAACGTAATATATGAATATAAACAAAAAATTTAGAAAAAAACGAAATTTCGTATAATATTACTTTGAGGTCATTTTTATACGTGAATACCATTTTAAATTTTTACCATTATCTTTAATCATTTTAATCATAAAATATTTTAAAGATCGTTTTAAATATCTGTCACTCTCACTGGCGAAAAATTAAACAATACTTGATGGATGAAAACTAAAAGAGATAAATGTGTAAAAGAGAGATTTAATTCCTCGAGTTTTAAAATAAATTATAACTTAGGAAAACAATTACATTTTAAAGAGAAAATTATGTTTAAATTGTTCCAAAACTGTTTATTGAAAAATAATTTTTAAAATTGACAAATACAGATTATATTTAACTTGTTTTCTGTAAGAATTTTAATATTTTCTTGATAAAAAAGAAATTTATTCAAAGCCTACTTTTAAAAATTACTGGGATAAAAGTATGAAAACCAATTTAAAATAATGAAATATTTTTATAACTTCTGTGTAATTTGTAGCTTAACTCAAAATTTTATCTTTTTGTTGATATTTAGTTTAATTGTTTTAAACCTTAGCATAAAGTTTTGTGCTTAAAGTTTAAGGTATGATGCTTATGTTTCAAAATCAGAAATAAATTCTAATTTATTACTTTTTTAAATAGCGTATAATAAGAATTTAGGCATGGTTTACATACTAATTAAAAAACCCTATTACTGAAGAAACATTTAAAACAGCCTTTGAATATAAAGCTTAGATTGTTCTAAAACTTTGGATTATAAGAGATTAGATATCCATTGCTTTAGTAAAATGTAAAAACTATTATAAAACTTCTAATTTCTTGGTTTGGAGAGATATGAAAATATTTTCTATATATAAGTATTTAAAGTTTAAAAACACATATTTATTAAAGAATTATTCCATTATTCCAAATTACACTTAACAATAAGCTTAGAGCTATTTTAGAATAAATTTTACTAAAATATTATAAATTTATATTGTAAATCTTACATAACAAAAATTAGTATAATTTTCTAGTTGTAATAAAATTTTACATTCTGAGTACTAATGAGTTTGGTAAACATATGAAGATCTAAATTGAAGTATGTTATCTTACACAGTTTTTATAAGTGGATTTCGTTAGAGAAATGTATAGCACTTCTCTTATTCATATGGTTTTTATATTAGACTTTTGTATTCCATCAAATGAATAATAAAAGAATAATGATTTAAAAACATTTAGAAAGAGTATTGTAAATATAGATGTCATACCTCAAAATATCCAACTTCTATTGTTTTAGTACAATCATTAGCAATTTAATATTTGCAAGGAACACTGCTACTGTTCCATTCCAGTTTAGGATACTGTTCAAAATATATAAGTACATAAATGGGGAGGATATTACTCGCGTCCGTGGCATACTTTAAGTTACACGTGCATCCCAGGTGGCGCTAAATGAGCAACAGCTAGATGCTATGGCTACTCGCTGCAATGTGTTTGCGAGTGGCCAGATGTTGATGGATTGGGTTCCTTTTAGTCATATGCATAACAACATAAATACATAAATTTAAAAAAATAAAACCAGTTTTCATTTTAGTCGAAGGGTTAAGTTAAAAACATTTAGTTATACTGTAAATCTTTCTAGTACTTCGTTTCATTCATTATTAGTTTTTGTTTAGGTTGAAAAGTAAATTATCATTCCATTAAAGACATAGAAATAAACATTTTATTAATTAAATTTCTCTATTGTTATTCACTATATGTGATATTTGATCAAACAAATGTTTTTGTTTAATGTTCGAGTTTTTTATTAAAAAAGAGAGAATTGAATAAAACATCTGGAGTAGTTGTGATTATTTTTTTCTTAATTTAGTTATAAGCATATTATTCTATAAAAATGGTATACCTATAAAATTACGATAATGTTACCTGCTGAATACTATACATTTATGCTTCATAAATTTTAGAAATCATTAAGTTTTCTTAATTATTAAAGCAACTGTATAGCAAAACTTGAAACTCTACAAAGGGTGTTTAACAGAAAATAAGAATCCAATTGCAAATATATTAATAAAGAAATCACATTTGACATGTAAAATGTAACTTTGCGTTAAGTATGAGGATATTTAATTAATTATATTTCACATTATTGCTCCAAAAATGCTACCTTAACAAGAAAAGTTTTAAAATCTATATTGCTACGAAACCTCTATTGATTTTATGAGTTCATTGAAATTTCTAAATTATTTAGCAGAAAAATTTCACAAGCACATATCTTCATTCATAAAAAAATGAAAATATTTTTTATAATACCAAAATTTTAATAACTTAACAAAAAATTAAAGGATTTTCTATGCAATTTAAGTAACTTAATTTATAAATCTGATATATATGTAAGATGTATATTTAAAGGCAGATAGATTGCATACATAATAAATTCTAATGAAGGCAAGAATTTTTTACATGTCAATTTCCTACATGGAACTTTTCCTTGCATTTTAGTTTAATAAAATTCTTTGTCTTAAACTTAAAGATTTCATTGTCATTACACTTCCAAATACAATGAAGTTTCTACCATAAAAATAAAAGCAAAAATAAATGTTATGCAGACTGAAAAATTTGAAGGATGAAAATTAATGATGCCTTGAACACACACACATAAGTTTCTATCTCAAATTGAAAACACATAAAATATGTAGCTATTTCCATAAAAAACATATTAAGATGGCTTTGAAGGAAATGGCATCTCTTTTATAGTTTATGATAAGTTTTCAATTCTTTGCAATTTAATAGTGTTTGTAGTTTCTGATGTTTTCATTGAAATTCAACCATTCAGACTTTGCCAGTTAAATGATCTGAAGCTAGTTTACGAGACCATAGATAAAGAAAATCTTCCTCATGAAAATATTTCGAAATGAATGCATTTAGACTCAAGGTATATTTTCTCTTGAAAATATTTCAAAATTTACATCGTTGTTGGTATGAATCGCTTTTAACAGCTAACCAATAAGTCATGAAAGTTTTTCTATTTATTTTAATTGGAAAACTATTGGTAGGATATTTTCCTGAAAAGAAAATATAACTTTTGTTAGAAATTGTGCTAAAAATGAAGTTTGTCAATAAAATTAGATTTTGTAAAAAAAAAAGTAAATATATTCCACTATAAAAGTTAGCATTAAAATCTCTCTAATTTTGTCTTTCAAACGTAAAATTTTAATTATAATTATTCTAATGAAAAATTCTTCTGTTCCATTTTATAAAGAAATTTTTTTTTGGAAACAATTTTGTTCTAAATCAAGATGTTAATGAATTTTCATTGGTAAAAGTAATTCAACTTAAATGTTCACTTAGAAATAAATGTGAAAAAGCTCTACTATTTCTGAATACAATACCCACACAACGGAATAACTTAGTTTGGTAAACAATCTGTAATGTTTATAATAATATCTTCTTGGAATAGAAAATTCAGACGCCTTCTTATTTTGCTGATAAATATATAGAATCCAAAGAAAATCAAGACATAGTCTTTTTAATTTAATAGTGTTGCAAATTTTACAAATAATTCTTAAATTAAAATTGAGAAATTAATTAAACAGAATATTATATCTTTTAATATTATCAAATCTAAATAATATGTTTAGATTTGATAATATTCAGGCATTAGTATTTTTATTGAATTTATTTATAAGGTAAATTATTTTAAAAATAATTTTTTTATGAATAGTAAAACATTAAAAATACTTCATATATTACAAATTTGAATTGTAAATATCTTCATAGAAAGAACAGTGAATTTTGGATTTAAAATTTTTAATTACTAGTATCTCTTTATGAAACTTATTTTCCAAACATTGACTCTACGAAATATTTCATAAAATTAAAATCTATTTTGAGAATGCACATTTCTTATTTTCCCGAAATAGGATATCTGTTTATGAATGTATGTTTCATTGAAACCATTATAAATCCAATAGAATTAAACGATGACTAAAAACATTGAAAATAATTTTCTTGTTAAATAAAAAAATCTAGGCGTTTTTTCTTGCAGACTTTTAACTGTCTATTTGAAGATAAAACTTTGTTCTAGAGTTGGTTTTATAGTTAAAATATACTCTGCGAACTTGATGTTGGATAAATTCAAAAATTAATTTTAAGTATATTTTTAGTTTAGAGTTTTCATTTTTATAACACTTAAATTTTCAAAAATAATATTTTTACGAAACATTATAGAAAAAAAAGCTTGATATCAGCTTTTTTTTAATCACATTTGACTGAAAAAGTAAATATACTATGTTATTGAATAAATCAATTTTAAACAATATCATATAAATCAAAACGTTTACTATAACTAATGAGTTTTTATCCATAGACACTATAATTTATGTTCTTAATGCATCATTTCCTAATTAAGAGTAAATGACTTTGTGCTACAGTTATGTTAATTAAAAAATACATGGTTAAATCTGTTGCAAGAAAAACTATGCATTTTCCAAAAGATGCATTTTGACATTAAAAACTTCACAGAAGTATTTAATGTTTACACGAAACATTTCGGAAAATTTTTATCTAGGTCTATCTTAAGGTATAGTACGAAAAGAAAAATGTTTCCAAAATATTATAAATAAATGATTTAGTAAGTCTGAGAAATATTTATAAATATATAAGTTTGAAGAACTATAAACAATAATTATAGAAAGAAACGTCAATTACATCTTGATTCTTGAAATACTAAAAAAATAATAAGAATAGTTTATTATTTTCGTTTGGTGGATAGTTTATATTATAATTATTTCAGGTATTACTTATAAAAACGTTATATAGATAAGAAAAAATTAGTCAGTGTTACCATTAGCTCCAAATCTTACATTGCCCAAATTACTTACATAGATAATGAACAAAGCAAATAAATGATAATAATTTTAGCGAGACAAACTTTTCCAGTATTCACATCAAGGATCATTCAAAATTATTCACGGAAATTTAACAATTTCTCACATGAAAATTCTAAGATGAAAAAATTTTGGTACGGAATAATTTCTAATCTGATCCACAGTATTCACATAATTTGCAATAGTTTTATCAAATGTTTACGATATTCACACTTTTTTCTCCTGTCTTTTGCCAATTCAAATTTTTTTATGTTAAAATAATATAAACTATTATCAAACAATACATTAGATTTGAGGTTTTTTTCATTGTTATAATTATTAAAAAAATTATAATTTTCGCAACTTTATAAAGTTTATAGAATAATACAAAATGTTTATATATAATGCTTAATACTTTATTATTTAAATACTTTTAATTTATCAAGGCAGAATATTAACTTTTTTTTTTTTTAAATTTTATTTTTAATGGATCAGATGTTCCATGTCAGCATATGCTTTATAGAATAAATAACAGTTAAAAAGTTTATTTTTGACAACCTTAATTTTATTTTGTTTTAAAAATCATGTAATTAAAACCTTTGAAAAACATTACTCAATAGATGCTTATGCTTTATTTTATAATCACATTTATTTAATAAAGGGATAAATGATTTATTCAACTGAAGAAAACTTACTAGTTTTAATAATTTTTTTTGCCAAATTTAATTTAAATAAGAACATCTATTTTCTAAAATAAAGGCAAATATATAACAAGTGACAGTTTTAAAAATGTACTTGTTTTCAAAACTTTGCTAAATTAAGAAAATAAGTTTTTTTAGAAAAATTTCGGAATGAAAAGAATAATTGCGTACATATTTTTTTTCAATTTTGGAAATTAAAATATTTAAAAAATTTTTTCTAAGTTGTAGATTTCAAAAACTGTATATAATGATTTTATTTCTTGACAACAAACAAATATTAAAGAGCGTTTTTTGTTTTACAGATAGAAATACTTATTTAGATTTAAATAAGGCATATTATATTAAATAAATTCAAAATATTTGTAATAAAAAAATTATATCTTAAGAAATAATATTAAAATTAATTTTTTGTAACCTATTTATGCTAAGTTTTGAATTTTTATCTTCAATTTTGAGATGACATAAAAAAGAGCTGTAACATTAAACGTTCTCCAAAAACAAAACTAACATATTTCTATTAAACTTTCTGCCAAAAGATGTCTCTGTCCTCAAATGAATTGTTTTCTACCATTGTTATCGTATTGCTATTATAAAGAAAAATGAATGAAATGTGAAAGATACTTTCTCGTTTCGCAAACGAAGGATAAGACATGGAATAAAAAAGTAATATTCAACCGAAAAAATATTCATGCATTTTTTAAAAATATATTATTTAATCACAACATGAGACGTAACTTTCTTCATTGATTTTCGAAACAAAACTCAGCTTTTAATTTTAAAAATTAAAGGTAAAGGTGATAACAGTAATCACAAGCATTACTAAATGTCTTAGAATATCACATAAGAACTTTCATAATAAAAATTGAAATTTATTCATTTTTCAGTTGAAGTTATTCAATGAATGGAGAATATTATTTAATCAACACAAAATGTGATACAAATATAAACATGTTCTATAATCTTATTATATTATAAATTATTTTTAAAATTAAAATATAGATATCTATGAAAAGTTTAACATAGAAGTTAATCAAAATGGTGTTAATTATGTTTATTATCAAAAATGTTTTAATGTTGTAATAACTTAAGTTATTTATTTTGTGTTATAAATTTAAAAAAAGAATTTTAACTTGTATTGGCATGATCTATTAGTATAATAGATCATGCCAATACAAGATAAAAAAAAATTTTTCCAAGGAATTTGTAAATATGAACGAAATCTAACTAAGCTTCAGTTTTTGCATATTTAGATCTATTTTCGAAACGACATATTTTCTTATAGTAACACGGCTGTGTTAACTATAGGAAAATAAGTTTTCGTTGTTAATAATTCCAAATAATACAAGAAACTCAAAAATATTTGTTTAAAAAATTGCTGCCTGAAGAAATATTTAACAATGTTTTAAAAGATATTAGAATTAAAATACAGAAGAAAATAAATAACCCTTCAATACTAATAACAACAGAGATACTTTTTAGATCAGTATTTTAATTTCTGTTTGGAAAAAAAAATGTTGCTTCAAAATTAGGAACAATTAATATATTGTTATGTATACATTTAAAAGTTACGCCTTTATTATAACAATAGGTATTTTTAAATCTGTTTATACCAAAAATAAAAAATATACTGATTTAAAAATTGGGCTTTATATTGCTTGAACAAAATTTGAAAATAAATCGAGCATTACTGGCAAAATAGAATTTAAAGAATGAAACTTAAATTTTACAAAGATTATATGAGCAAAAATAGAACATTTTATGCAAGGGGGATTTTAAAATAGTAAATTTTATATTTATTAAGCAGTTATAAATTATTAAATACTATCGATTAAAAAGGAAGAATATATATATTATTTTTATGTATTTAAAATTTTTAAATCTATATCTTCCTTAAGTTGCTTTTTTATCAATAGTTTTAAAATTAAAATTATTAAAACTATTTTTATTTTAATACTTCACACCTTGAAAATCATAACGAATAAAGATAAAATTAGCTGGATAGTGTTCATAAATGTAAGATACTGATTGTATCACATGGATATAATTCATTTATATAATTTAATTTACTTTCATAGACATTTTGCAAATAAGATTGTCTTTTCAATATCTTTAAAATAAACTTTTTTTGTTTTGGGTATTATTCGGCTAATCTGTAAAAGTCTTGAAATAATGGAGAAATAGAAATTACAGTGAAGAAATTGGATTTTTCAACCGATAAATACTGAAAGAACTGCCATCACTAAAACGTATTTAATTTTCTTATTCTTCTATTATTTTTTTTGTGTGTGTGTTTTCTTAATCAACACTTTAATTTCCTAAAATTTGGATTTAGAAATTGAAGTAAATAAGAAATAAACTGTAAAAGCGAGTTTTACTTTTAATCAAGTTTTTTTATTTCAGTCTTTTAATCGAGATACACTTTGCTGCTTACAGAAATTGAGATTTAAATTTTTTTTTCTTCCAATAGAATTTAGTTTGTTTGAAATGAAAACAAAATAAGGAAATCAAATTTGTTTCAAGATTGAAGCATTAGTAAAATCTAATGAAATAACTTAAATATGCATGTAAAAATTTAGCAGCTTATATTTAGGTGCGAATTTCTTATTTTCATATTTAAAAATAGTTATTTTACAGTAGGCTGTTCGTTGACTCCAAGTCGGAAAAATGCAAAAGTAAAATTGCAAGTAAAAAAAAAAAAAAAAAAAAAAAGAGATATCAATTGGCAGCCTAAAAATAAAATAATTTAAAGTACATTTAAACCACTACGGTTATGAACAGCAACAAGTTTAAAAGCTAATTTACTTTTAATATTTAAAAAAAATCAATTTTGTTTTAAAATTACATTTAAAATTAAAATAATTCCTATTAATATTTGATAAATGTAAATATTTTAAATGTTATTATTTATAGCATATTCAATGCTGTGTTAAATATTTGACTGAATATATGAGTCACATTTTTTATTTGGTATCAATTTTATTGAGTACGAATGGTAACATTTTAATCAGTGGATAGAAATTATAATAAAAAAATAAGTCAAAGTACAAATGACAAAATACGTGTGAGTATTAAGTGCAGGAGAAAAAAAAATTTAAAACTTAAAATCTTTCTAATATATTCGTACTTAAAAAAATGTAAAATTTAAAAAATAAAGAAAATGAAATCATGTTTGTTTATTCAATTGCGTTAGTAAAAAAACTTTAATATTTTTTTTTTTATTTTTATCAAAGAATTTCTCAGTATTATACTTTTTGTTATTTACTGCTTCATGATAGATGAATTAAAGAAAATACTTCATGTCGTTAAAGCATTCTGATACCTTTCAATAATTTTAAGTTGAATTTGAACAAGCGTTTGAAATGAAATGACATTTAATGGATTTATATTTCAATACATTAATTTTAAAGCATCCTTACTGAAAGCATTTAAGATCCTAAAGTTTTGAAGGTTTACAAAAGATATTTATTTTGTAACCTTTATGCGTAGTTGAATCCTACATATATTCAAAGGATATTAAGTGATAAATTTGCTTAAACTATTCAATAGGACAAAGGATTATGCAAAGAACAGTAAATTATTAAATTTCCTTCAGTCATTTAAAACGCAAATTATTAGAAGTACATATTATTGAATTTTATGACGAAATATTATAACATAATCTTAAAAGACCAAGTAAGGAATCCATTTAAAATATCTCTCACGAATCAATGATCCACATATTCCATATATGCTCTTTAATTGATCATTAATTAATTAAAGGAATACATTGAATTGATTGTTTTGATAGATAATTTCAAAATTAAGCTGAAATCCTTATCTAAATTATATGATCACTTGAATATTTTAGTAACACAAATAGGATACTAATCTCAGTTTATGTATATTTTGTCTTATGTTCATTTACCGTATGTATATTTTTACTAATAAGTTTTGAATGATTTAAATTTACTTCGTGTTGAAATAATGCTTCGCATACATGCAAGCTTACACACATACAAACATACGATTCTAGTTCAGTTTTAAATCTTCATTGATTAAACTGTTTTAAGACTCTATTCTAAGATCATTAAAAAAGATACGAAGAAAAAAAAGTTTATACATATATTTTCTCCTTATCTTGTTAGATATATCATCTTGGTCCAAATTAAAATTATCTGTTCTTTGCTTTAGGTAGGAAGCATGTGATTAAGAGATAGAAAGCATTATTGGAAAATTAAATAGTCAGTAAAAATCCATTTTGCAAAAATACGTGATTTTGTAACAATTAACTTTAAATAATAACTATCATTATCTTTTGGGCCACGGTGGCCTGGTTGGTTAGGGCGTCGTTCTAGTTAACAAAAGGTGGTGAGTTCATATCCCGATCTTAGCTGAAGATCCGTCGTGTTCACTAATGGCATATGGGGCACATAAAATATGCGGGTTGCAATGTCCTCCATGTTTCCATTACAAATTAATACCTCTGGAAGTGGTATGAGCCAGAGTTTGGTTTTTCAATGGCTTCAATCTCTAAACTGGAAGATTCAGATGGTGCTGCCATCTATGAGCCAAAAAGTCGTACTTCCACCATCGTTTGAAGGTGCTCTATTCAAAAACGGAAGACGCTCTCTCTCTGGTTTCTTTCGCCTAGTCTCTGACGGGTGGGCTTGGAGTTGCCAAGTGTCATCAGAAACAACAACAATACTTCTTTTTTACAATAATCGAAGAAAATAATGTAAGCTTGTGCAATTCAGAAATAAAATTGAAGAATTTCTGTTTTAGACGTTACCTAATTTAAAGTCATTTTAAAAAGCCAATATTGTTTATTTTCTAAGTATAAAAAAAAAGCCAAAAGATACAGTAAATTATACTCTTTTTTTAACACAAAAAAACCGTGCTCTTTTTGTGTTAATAAAAGAATTTGATTTTTATTCTATTACAATTGGTCCATCAAAATCAAAATAAACTTGTAAATTAAAGCAAAAATATATGGAATGACAATGCAAACATTTTGTTTTAATTTACAAGTTTACATAAATAACACATAAATAAAAAAAATAGTTTAAGATGAAATTTAGTATTATTATTTATTAGGGAATTCTATATAAAATTTTATGAATAATTATTAAAAATGGAATAAAGCTTGAAAATATATGCTTATTGCTTGTTTTTGGAAAAAAATTGCGTATAATAAATGGTAAACACAAGTAAATAAATGATTGTCCAATTAAATGCTTTACTGCAGATAAATATTTTATATCAATTAGAAAAATATCAAAATATTTTAATAAATTTTAAAAAATAATACTAATTTATATAAATGATAATAAAACAGTTTACTGCGATTGACAAAAACCTAATTATTTAAATATTTCAAACTAATTAATTTTTTATTTATAATTTAATTACACCAACCTCTCTTTGGAAGTTGAAATCTTTTTTACAGTGAAAATAACTCATTCATTAATAAAAATATCTATTTTTTCTTGGTTTTCTTCATTCATTGTTTCTTTTTTCAATAATTTCCATCTGAAATATTCCCATCTGTTATAGCAAATACTATACAGCAAGTGATAAAATAAATGTTTATTTTGAATGGGAAGCACAAAGAAAGCGTTCCTCCTATAGAAGTATTTCAAGGTCTTAAATTAATGAAAAATCTTTGCAAAAGTATAAATAAAACATTTTTGTCAAAATAAGCTGATGGGTTTTATGGAAATAGTTCCTATTTTTCCATGTGTTTTCTGTTTATTACAAAAGCTTGCCCTGCAGTCTGCATTTATTCTTCCTCGTCAAAGTATTAGGTCAAAGAAATTTTGACTTTCTTTTATTTTTACGATTCATTTGAAAATGCTTTGTAGACATGAATTTTTGACTGAAAATAGAAAACACTGCTCACGTGTCATTTAAAGTGTGATTGCATACGTATGGATTTTTGTGTACATTTCAAAAGAATTCCGACTAGTTTTGTAATTCGTATTCAATTAGAAATGTTAAAAAATATCAAAGCACTGTTGTATTAAAAGAAAACCAAGCTGTTTTTTAGACTCTAAAAACTGCATAAAAAGAATCAAAATTTACTTTTAAAGAAGACATTTTTAATGTTAAAATATAGTAATATCATAAATGTAATACTTTCTAAACTATATTTTAAAGAAAGCGACTTTAATTTTACTCGTATTGGAAAAACAAACCCAAAGTTAAATTTTGATTTTCTTTTTTACTCTTGGTTTCATTTTAGAATTAATCTTAAGTTCAACTTAAGACACCCAATCAATGAACTTGGTCAATGAACCCAATTAATGAACAATGATCTAATTCTCAATGAACTTGGAAATGAGAACTAGATTAATGTTTTTAACTTCCCTGAATTAGAATAAATGGATGATAAATATAAGAAAGGTCATAAGAAACTAAAATATATACTAGAAACTGATTCATTACTAAATTAATTAAAAAATATCTATAAATAATTGTAAGTGCTTCTAAAACTAATTAAGAAATTCATGCAGACATAATGTGCAATAAATAGTGCCAACAGAAATTTCTTAATATATTGTGATAAATGCTGATTCTATTAGAATTGAATACCATTACGTTGAAGTGTACTACCATTTTTTATTACTAGAATATATACCTTAATAACTCTTCAAATAACAATTTCTTAAGCTCATGAATTTATTTAATATATAGAATATTAGTTAAAAATAAACAAATTTATTGGCATTTCAATATATCTATGAAAGCAGGTTGTGGAAGAGATACCTATAAATTTATATAAAATGAGAAATATAACAATAGGTTTCTATACACACCCAGAGAAATAGTATTTGAGTATTCTTTTAGGATGCGAATTTGTTTTATTGCATTTAGTTCATGCACACGTAGGACATTGTTCAAGATAGATTTACAACCTTCAGGCTTAGATTGTAGCCTATGAAACGATTTGCTGAATTTCAGCGATCCTTCCCAAAATAAACATCCATAAAAAATGTCATAATTAAATGAAAGGCCTTTAGGAGAATGGTTCAGCCTCGTTATTAACTTTGAGTAAAGAAATGGGATAGTTAAAAGACAAGTGCCTGGCAACAATTAGCTGATATTCGCAACTGCATGGAATGAAAGCAGCGCGTCTTTGATTTTGGGATCTTTAATAATCATCACTAACAACAACAATTCCAAAATTGTGACAAATGAAGTAATTGTACTCTGAAATAACATCATATGATCTTTTCAGACGGATCTTGGATTTGTATGTGGAATCATTATGTCTTCACCAGTATTTAAAGTCATCGTGAGTAGTAATACCAGCATGCAATAGACATCTCCACTTCAGGCACTATCGCCTATTGGAATGATATTTGTTATTTACACTGACTAAAATTTAAACAGTACTTGTGGATTTCTGATGTGCTAGGATTAAAATTTATTCCTATTACTAATGTTTTTATAACATTACGCTTCATTAAAAGAATGCATGACTGCATTTTGCCCATATTGTACTGAATTCTCTTTTAATAAAGATTATATTTTATTGATGCTTGTGAAGTTTGTTTATTTGATCTGTCACCAACTGAAAAAGTGTTTCTAAGTACATGCAAATCTGAGCATAATGATGAAATTGCATTGTGATTGTTGTGTATTAAGAGTCCTTAATATATAAAGCATGGGTTAAATTTTGCATTATGATATATTTTTGTACCTTATGGAAAATAAAACAACTCATATATTTAATTTATGTTCCCTTTGAGGGAATAATAAGTTTGTTTAGTTCGTTTTTTTAAGAAATTTGCTGCCAATTATTTATGAATCATATTTTTGCTTTCATTTAGAAGTTTCGTAAAATACAAAATATATATATGTGTGTATGGATGGGATTAATTTGATATTTTGATTTCAGCATATTTCCACATATAGTTTCTAAATTTTTTTATGATTCAATTTATAATTTTTGAAAGGCTAATTTTATTTCTTTATCCAATTTCCCTTCACTTGATGAGTAATTTCAGTTTTATTTCTTATGTTTTATTCATTTAATTTCTGTTTACATCAGATATCTGGATGGTTTTTTAAGGCTTAGTCTTTGAACTTTGCCTAAGTTTGAATGAAAAATAATGCATACGCAATGAGTTATTTGTTAAAATAAATTCATGTTTCTCTTGTTGAGGTGGCAGTTTATTTGTTATTTAATTTGCACGATTAAATGAAGAACCACAAAAAAGTTTACGTTAATTTCCTTTTTTAATTTAATTAAATTAAGGCTGAAACTTTTCTGTTGGTAGACAGACCTATTGGATCCAAATTGTTGCTCGTATGGTTATATGTCGCAAAGTACTATTCTGAATATTTAATTGTAAACTGTATCTGATAGCATGTGTCTGACATCTTATGGTCTAAAGATAAAGTAAAAAGTTACGATTCTTCTCTAAATCTTCATTTTGGTGCACAAAAATGCATCGATTTTTTGTTCTTCTATATCTGAACTTATTATATAAACACTGTAGAATATAAGTCATATATAATAATAATAATATGTGTAATTATTTCAGAAAATGTTTGTTCTTAATGCATTTGGAGATTTGATAGCAGCATCGGAATTGTAACAAAAAATTTCACCAGAAAAGCAAAATTATTGTATGACCTTGTAGGACTAAACGGTATATTATTACATTACTCATATATATAGCTTATAACAGACAAAATAATGCAAAAATATAATTATAAAATTATTTCTCATTTCAAATATAAAGTTTTTTTTTCTCGTCCCAACCAAATGCTTGGTGTGAATCTCATTTATAGTGGATATTACAAATCTCCCCTCGCGTAATGCATCGACACATTACTTTTTACAAAACATTTACGATTTTTTTCTGAGATTATAATAAAGAGAGAAAAAAAAAGGAAATTAAAAGTCATTCAAGCTATAATGATACGCAGTTAAGCTTCAATATATTACACAAAATTTGTAAAATAAATTTTATAAAAAAAATAAAAGAAAATACAATTTTTTTTTAAAATATGCTTATTATTTTTCCAAATAAATTTTCTTCAAATAAAACCATAACCATGAAAATGCGTCTGTTTATCATTTTCTGTTCTCTCTTTATATGTTACTTTGAATTCATATAACAAGAAACATGTTTTTAATTTAAAAAAAATGATTAAAGTTATCGAACTAATTTTAATAATTAAAATTCTTTTATTGAAATTTAAATTTTTATTTCATTAATTTAGTGATATATTTTGTAGCATGCCATTGTTTTATATGACATCCTTTCGTAGAAAATAAAACTTTAACCATGATATTTATTTGATGTATAAATATAAATTATTTTATTGCTAAAATTGAATTAAAAGTCCCATATTATTTTAAAAATAAGTGGTTAAAAAAGCGAATCAACAAGAACAAAATAACACTTCTTTTATATAAGTAAATTAAAAATACACGCGATAAAAACATATTTATATTGTTCTTCAACTAAAATTTTTAATAAATTATTTTCAGATTGCAAATACAAAAATAAAGAATGAATAAAATAGTAAGAAGAGAGTAAAAAAATAATTATACTTAATCAAATTTGTATATTGTACTTCTCATATTATAGGAGACAAAGACTGGAACTTTAACATTTTTCACAATCGAGGAAATATAAATTCTTAACGCCAACTTTATTTTACATAGGTTGAAATGAAAATATTTCTTCAGTAAAATGTTTCATACTCTATGGAATTTAAAAAAGGAATTTTTCTGACAAAAATGAATACTATAGGATTTAAGCTACACGTGTGATATTTTCTCTTTCAATAGTCTGGTTTGAAATCATTTCTTTGTGATCAGCTGTTTGTGGGTTTCAGATTACTACAACTGTGAAATTCTAAATTGAAACATGTATACATCAATAATTTTGTATCGGCTTCCTCCAATAGAATCCGTTTCTATGATTAAATTTAATTCTTATTTTTTTCATGATTTTATTTATTTTCCATGTTTACAAATATAAACAGAAATACTATAAAACATTATGAAATATTTTGTAAAGATAAAGTGAACATTTCTTTCCATTTCTTTTCATGTTTTAATTTATCGTAAATAATTTATTATTTAATTATTTATTGCAGTCTCTATTATATTTAAACATAATATTCAAATCAAGTGTGTTTAATGCTTTTATTTTTTATTCAGGTCTCACAGAAACTTGATTTATTTTTGTTGTGAATTATTTTTAAAAATTGGATTTTGGAGTACAGGTTTTTATTTCCTTTTTAAAATATATTGTCAGATAAACAAGAATTATTGTAATCAAAAACAGTTGTATATTTTATGTAAAATTAAATTATAATTTGGGTTTTGCTTTCACTGGCGACAGAAGTACTTATCAAAATTTACTTGGTATTTTGTTGTAAAAACAACATATAACAATCTGAGCATTACAGAATTTAAAAAAAAAAAAAAAAAAAAAAAAAAAATTAGAAAAATCATAAAGAAAGTCTGCATAGTAAGAAAACAAATGCAAATAACATAAATTTTATATAGTCTCATAGAAATTTTTGTAGAAAGTTCATGTTTGTAGGGAAATTTTTGTAGAGATATTCTTCTGATAAATGAATCTTGTAAAATTAGGAGGTATTGTATGGAAAACATCTTTAACGTTTTACAAAACGCATTCCAACTAAAAAAATAATGACTGATATTTTCGGAGTCTATATTTTTCGCTGAAGACAAAAATATAGCACAAGAACAAAAGAACAATTTTTAATCACAGTATTAGAGATGCTATCTATAGGGAATATTTAATATTTTATCT